>MU839242.1:0-53315 GCA_030685235.1 Copromyces sp. CBS 386.78
ATTATTATTATTATTATTATTATTATTATTATTATTATTATTATTATTATTATTATTATTATTATTATTATTATTATTATTATTATTATTATTATCAACGTGGGCTTAGATTTATTTGATTAATATATATCTAGCGCGCGATGCCTACTAAAAAGCCTAAGAGTGGCCGCCCTCGTGGTCGCCCTTCCAAGGCCTAGGGGTAGGATACGACCGAGTCTAGCCTTGCGCCCGCTCTTGTCGATAAAGGTAAAAGGACCGTTAGTTTCGATATATAGGGCTTCGAGGGTGATAACGACGAGGAGTAAATTACAAATAGTTAGCCGACTTCGCCTATTAATGTGCTTGCCAAACTTGCCTTGTCTAGGAAGCCGTCGAATACCGGTGGTAGTTTATTGCGTTTATTTACCGAAAGCGCTAAATGTATTTAGATGCCTACCTATTAATACCCGGTATATTTAAACTCCTTTTGTATTTAAGTTGATTTCTATGTATTCTAATAATATATTAGCGCCGCAATATTACTTCGCTTTATAAAGAGCTAGAGTAAAGTAGTCGCTTTAAGCGTATAGTAAAATATATAGAGTCTACTATATCTATAGATATCCTTTAGAAGGATACCTAGCGTACTAGTACGGCAATTAATATTATATTATTTACCTATTAGTAAAGGCCCGGTTTACAAGATAGTAGTATAATGCGCCCCGAACCTGCATTTAACCCGCCCGGATTTTCGAGTGGTCAAATGCCGGTATCTAATGTGCAGTACCCTCTAAGATATCCTGTTGCTCCTGGATATCCTCCTTCTTCGGGATATCCTGTTGCTCCTGGATACCCGGCTGTTACCTAGGCTTTTTCGCCTAGCCATTAATTTACACCTCGCTTCTCAATACCGGCCTAGCATTTCTCACCCAGCCAGCCTCTATCTGGCGGCTATGTCCCCTATAGTCATGCCCCCTATAGTCATACCCCCCATGGTCATGCCCCCTATGGTCATATCCCTCATAGTTATACCCCTCATAGTTATGCCCCCCATGGTCATGTCCCTTATAGTTATATCCCTCATAGTTATACCCCGGCGAGTCATTACTCCTCCCGCTTCGCAACCCCTATATAGTATTAATAATAGTATTATCGTTAATTATTTTCGCCTTTACAAAGCCCAATAGTAGTAGATCCGCAAATTGTTAAATAGGAAATTCAAGTACGGGTCTAGGTATAAATATAGATAATATAACGATAAATATAGTAGTAAATATAATAATAAATAGAATAATAGATATAATTGCAAATATAGTAATTTTAATAATAATTTCTTTAATAGAGGGCTTTCCAAACTCCCCAACCTACTAAAGCTCCCTAGCCTACTTAAGCTCCCTAACCTACTTAAATACCGGCTCCTACGCCCAATATTAATTAGAAGGATATAGAACGTTTCCTTCGTAGTGGAAATTTCGCCGATATAAGTGAATTTTCACAAATATAAAGTGTTGTATTAGAATAGATTAATTAATAGACCTTCGATTATAAAATTAACCGTAAGGTAGAAGAGGCTCGTAAAGTAGAAAAGCTTTGTAAAAGTTAGGAAAATAAAATAGAGCAATTTCATTAAGTATAAATCGCTAAGGAAAAGGCTTAGGCCCCGGTAAAGCGACCCCCTATCCCTCCTTTTAATAAGACTATTTTATTAACTATTAATACCAAAATTAGTACTTCTACTACTATTGGCTATAGTATATTTAAAGCTAAATATTCTAGCTTCAATTTCGAAAAGACTTTCTAATAGATTGAATAAAATAATAAGGATAAAGATATTATTAATCCTAGCGATAATAATAATAATAATAATATTAAGTTCGATAATATTAGTACTTCGCTTCGTCGCCCTAGTACTTCGTTTCGTCGCCCTAGTATTATTTTTAATTCTAGTATTACCTCTAGTTCTAATCTTATATCTTCTACTCTAAAGGGTAGAGGTAATAGAAGTTTTATTACCTCTATATCTAACGCTACCCCTAATTTAAATACCCGTAAGCGTAAGGGTAAAAGAGACGATAGCCGGCCGTTAATAAAATCTTATAAGGAATTTTTCAAGTAACCTAGCCGTACGAATTTATAGAATTTGCGCGAAATAGGTATACCTATTAAATTAAATTTCGATGTAATAGATAGCGACTATATTCGCCCTACTAATTTTGACGAAGATGATAATCTAATGTAAGGGGTAGAGCGGATATAAGGTGTTAAGGCGCTTTAAGACAATGCGATTATTATTAACGAGTTGAATAAAGAGCTTCGCTAGGCATTATTCTTATACTATCACAACTGGTTTACTAGCACTATCGTGCTTAATGCCGCCTATAGTATCGATACCCGTTCGAAGCGGTTTAAAGGCCTTCGCGAATACGTATTTAAAACCCATTGATCCGAAAAGTCCAATTTTCTCAATTATAATGTCATTTTTCCAGGACATTGTATTAAACAATTTATTCTTTCTAAATTACGATCTCGATAATAATGTAGAGTAAGTATACGGTACAATATTTGGAATTAATCGAAAGTTAGATTAATAGGAGGACTTTCAACTAGATCTATATATATATTATAAAATACATCGATTACGAAGCGACTTTCAATAATCGTACTAATCTCCCGTTTTATTATATTAAAATAGAATTATAAGATATAGGCTTCGTAATATTGGATATAATTAAATCCAAACGTATTATAAATATTAGTAAGCTTGTTTATAAGCGATATACCGATGAAAATCTTCGAAAAGTTATACGCCAAACCTTTATAGCCTTACTTTTTAAAGAAAGGTATAAGAATATCGATAAAGAAATATTTATTTAAATGCCTTTGGAATTCGTATTTAAATAAATCAAGCCAACTAATACGCCTAGAATAGACTGTCTAAATAGAAGTATTATTACGGAAGAGCCGCCCGAATTATTATAAACTCTCTACCCCAATATTAGTAAATGGCGACGTTTACTACCCGAAGAGAGTTTTAGAACCCCTAGCACTCCTAGGACCCTAAGCGGTAATTATAGTACCCATCGTAATATTAGGCCAGGTTCTAGCAATCAAAGTCCTAGATTCAGTCTATATAATCGGTTTAACAGAAGTAGTAACAGCCGGGGTAATTGTAGTAACAAAAGCCGTAATACCCGTGGCGGCTACGATAACAGAGGTGGCCGTAATGATAGAGGCTATAACGACAAAGGTAGCCGTAATAACCGCAGTAGCCGTAATAAGAGAGGCGGTCGTAGCGGCTACAATGATAGAGGCCGTGATGACAGAGGTGGCCGGGGCTACAACCAAGGCGACAACAGCAGGTCAACCGAATAGTATACGCCTACCTATACTATAACGTCTACATATCAGCGCCAACGTCCTATCGGTTTACGTCCTGTCGGTTTACGTACTAGTAGCGGCGGTGGCGGCGGTGGCGGTGGCCGTCGTAAAGAGCCTCGAAATGATTATGATGATAATGAAGACGAGGGTCTAATTGACCTACGCTAGAAACGTAAAGGTCGTAGGGTTCGCAAAGCTATTGAGTCTACCTAGACCCTACTTGGCTTTATACCTCCTATTCCCAGGCGCACTCGCATGCCTATTGCTGCGTCTTCTTCCCCAGCTACACTCGAATCGGCTACTGCCTTGGATAAGGGTATAAAGTCTTTGCACCTTTAAATATTATACCTTAATCCTTCAGTTCTCCCTATTGTTATTTGTTAGAGTTCAATACCTATAATACCTATACGTAGTTAATAACAGTATTACGACCAACAGTACAACATTCAGTACAACATTTAGTACTATATTTAGTATTATAGCATTTAGCATCAGAATATTCAATATTAGAACATCCTAATTTATAAACATCGTATCCAGTATCCCCCCCCCCCTCCCAAACCCAAAAAAAGAAAAAAAAATCGCAAAAAATCGTAAATAGGTAGTCGCAATCAGCAAAATATCTTCTTATTATACCCTTTTATTCTATGTTATTACTATTGTCGTTATTGTAGTCGTTATTGTGGTCGTTGTGTGTTGTATTATATTGTATTGTATTGTATTTAATTGATTTAGGGGTCCAGCGTAGTATATTCGCAGTGCCTGCTGCCAATAGAGTAGGAGTACGCCGGTATAAGTACCTTCTATTTCTGTGCGACGACGGCGAGGCAGGCCTACTCTTATATATTACTAATCTATCTTTACCTAATTTGCGACCGTAATATAGTTTATACGGGAAGGAGTACTATAATTGTAATTACTTTCAATTGTTTTGCTATATATTCCTCCCTACTTGGGGGTACTTAGCGCTATATATTACCCAACGGTAGATTTCTCTCCAACGGTAGATGGCGCTAACAGACGGTAGTCAAAATTCTAACGGTTAATTAACGGTAGTAATATAGTTACCGTATTTTGACTGTCATTTGACGATAAGTGCTTTCTTATAACCCGGTAGCTAAGATGGAGATGGGGGGAGGATGGGCAAGGGATAGCATATACCTGTCTATAAACGATAGATCTATACTATATTACAAGGTACTAGGTATAAACCGTAGAATCCTTACGTCGTAATCGATTTCGTATACTTATAAAAGAGCCCGTTTAAAGTTATTAATTCTTTAATAAGAGGATAGAAGTAAATTTTAACTAAAATTAGAAATAAAGTATTATATTCGGCGAATTATAGGACCGTCAATTTTACTAATTACCGAAGGTTATTTATATATTTCTATAGCCGCTTTAGAGATATTAAAATCTTATTCATTTTTCTTTTAATTACCGCCTATACTAATATACTATTTATTTTCGCGGTAGAGTAGGTTGTCGAAGAAATTGGAAGCTTCCCTAGCAATATTTTAAATCTATTCGATTAAGGTAGGGTTAGAAATAATAAACGAATTAAGAAGCGTAAGTCGAATAGTATAAATAATATACTTTTATTCGAAGATCTATTTTTCGACATCTTTGCCGTTTGTAGTCTGGGCCGTCGCTTTAAGTCGTTTATAAGTTATCGTCGTTATTAATTAATATATTCGAATTTTATTATCAGCTATTATACGCCGGGTTTTATATGTAAAATCTATAGCGCCGCCGGGGTTACATATTGTACGCTGCCTTATATTCGCCGTAGTATAGTACAATATAGTATAGTATAGTCGGGTGCTAAGATATGGTTTTAGGGGGGTAAATATTAGAACTTACTTATAATATTTTTCTTCCGCTAATATATTTAATAGTCTAGGGGGGCCGTATTCGTTATAAATTTGCCCGTAATAAACGCCTATATATATATTCGGTCGTAGTCCTTTATAAATATACCCTTTTACCCTCTTTAATAAGTTAGCGGGGGTTGCTATAGCGACAATTCCACTTTCTTCGTCTTTATTTTTAATTATCGGTATATTATTATCTTCCGGAGTATTAGTATTAGGACCGCTTACTAATAATTATTTAAATAACGACGTTTATAAAGGTCCAAATTGTAAATCTATACGAATACGATTTTAGAAGGCATTTTTGGTTTTAAGGTTACTGGCTACCGCCGAGGAGGCTGCGTTATATAGTAGTATATACTATTCTTTTATATACTTTACTTCGATATTAATATAGGTATATACTTCCCTAATATTCTTAGTATTTATTATAATAGAATTACTTTAGGCTATTATAGTTAGTGCCCTAATAAAGTAATAGAGAAGTCTAATATTTGTAGTAGCTTCTTCGCCGTTTGAATTATTGTCGTCGTTGTCGTCTTTTTAGGTTTAACGGTTTGGCTAATAAATGGCTTTCTATACTTCCTATATATAGGGATCGATATAGTCTTTACGAAGCTATACCTTAAAAAGTGGCAGTATAATAATTGACTATTATACGTAGTATATTAGGTTGTAATTTAGGATATATAATAAGGGCGAAGGTAGGGCGCTCTAACCAGGGGGAAATGGCCAGCTACGAAGGATACGGCTATATTCTACCTTAGCTTTCGGTATTAAGAATACGTCTAGTAGCATTTCGTGCGTTGCTATAATAATGCCTAGATTTTATATATAGTTAGTATTGAGAGGTATGGGAAAATCGGCATTAATAGGGGAAATATATGATGATACCTACCTTTATATTCTAAGTGGGCTGGATCCGGTAGCTATATTAGGATAATATCGAGTATTAGTATTAAATTGAATAGCGATGGCCTAAACTTACTAAGTAATACCCTATTACGTATAATATGTACTTTTATCGCCTATCCTCCAAAAGTTGAAATCAAACTTATACTATATTTATATATATTAGTAATAATATCGATTTATTTTAATATTAGTAATTTTATTTAGTACTTGCTTTTTATTAACTATATACTCTGGTCTAATAAAGTAAAATCGATAAAATTTATAGCTATTAATATTAATTATACTAGTATTTTAGTTCTATTGTAATATATTATTAATATAGTAGAGTATAAAGACCGATATTAGTATTAGTCTTCCTTATACCTCTATTATAATACTACGTTTTAATAGTATAATATAACCGAAAGCTTTAATAACGTTATCGAAATTCGATATATATAATCTTAAAATAAGGGGGAAAATATTGGTATTTTTAGAACGGATATTGAAAGATAAATTTATTAGCGATTGGTATACCCTTATAATAGAGCGGTAAATATTCTAGTAAACGTTAAATCTATCGATAAAAGTAAATACCGGGTAATTTAAAATATTTTTGCCGTACCTTATATATATCTTATCTAATTCCTTTTCGAAAAACTCTTTGCCGAAGGTTTTAATCTCTAATTCAGTTCGGATAAAGGGTATATATATAAATAGGTAAATTTTTATAAAGTTTAGGTTTAAATTATTATTATTTATTTAATAAATACCCGGTTCGCCTTTATTAACGTCGTTTAATACCCGGCGAACGAAAAAAGACTTCTTCTAAAATTTAATATTTAGTTTAGTATTATATTTCGGGAATATTTTATAGGATTATAGTACTTAGGTACTACGTCCTAATTATAGCTATAGATCGACTACTAGGCTAAGATTATTTAAATTATTACTATTAAAGTAATTAATATTAATAAAAGTAAATTAGTCGGCCTATTTTTATAGAATCTAATTTTCTATATTAATATGTAGAATTAATTCGTATTTATTAAACTTTATATTATAATTTAATTAAAAATATAAATTAAAACCCGGGAATTCTTCTTCAATTTGGCTAATCGGGATATATTCGTTAATTATAAGTATAATTTCGCTTAAATATTCCCTAAATTTGCTAGTAAAGTTCTTACCGACGGCCTTAATACGGCCGATATATAATCGAAAATCCGGGTAGTTATCGGTTAAACGGCAATAATATTATATTCGTAAATTATTATTAATATTGTAATTTATATACTAGTCCCGGTCCTCGTTAGAATTATTAACGTTCCGAATATAATTGTATAAAATATAGTCTTTATAGTAATAAAAGTAAATAAAATCCGACGGGAAAATAGCTTTGCCGTTATTTTCGGAATCGCTAATAAAATATATATATTTACTAGAGGTTATCCGAATAAATAATAATTAATAAAGAGACTAATATAATGAGAAACTCTATTTGTACGGACCTAAAACTCTATTTGTACGGACCCCGAAATTAGAGTTTAAGGATTTCTCTAAGATAACGCGAAGGTATGAATAAAAAAACGGGCTTATAATATTTGTTTTTTTTTTCTCTATTTTTCGATGCTTGTCCTTTCTTAGGAAGCGCCCTAATCACTTAGAAATAGAGAAGAAGATTATTAGAATTCCAATTAAAAGAATAATATATATAAAAAACAAATCTTCTGCTATAAAAGTCCCTAATCCCTCAGGCAAGTTTAGTTAAATCCGTTAAAAACCAAGAATTAAAACGGTACTACTTTTGCTATTTTCTAATTTTATTTCGTAAAATTATCTTCAATATTTAAATTTCAAGTCCGTACAAATAGAGTTTTAAGTCCGTACAAATAGAGTTTCTCAATATAATTCTGTCGGATTATCGATAAAATAGGCTATACTTTTATATATCCCAATATTAGCGGTATTAGAGTTTAGGAAGGCTTAAAATAATAATTTGGAATCTATAAAGTATAGCGGCGCCGGTATAGTATTAGCTAGATTGTTATTAGAATTTTGATCGGACTACTACAATTTTAGTACTATTATGTTATCTGCTTCGGGTTACTATACTTATTATACTTATTATCTAGCCTATTCTGCTTACTTCTTTTAATGTATAGACTCTATTTTCATTCTATTTATTTATAATAATACCCGAACTATACGTATATCTAATAAAGGGAGGCGATATAATACCCGATTTTTAATAGTAGCTAATTGTCTTAATAATATTTAAATAGTTAGAATAAGCAAGCTATTACAACTATATAAAATATTCAATATTTATAACCAAATTCTATAGTCCCTTAGAAATATACGACGTATATAGGTATATAAACTTAATACTATATTAAAATCCAATATATATTCGTATTTATTATAATAATATTAAATAAATTCTAATCTATCGAAAATTTAGCCCCGCTCGGTTATTAATAGTATACCTTCTTCGGGTTCTATAAATTAGTCGGCTTATTCTATTACCTATTTATTAATAAAATTTTTATTGAATACGACTATTTCTAATTATTATATTTCTCGGTTATAATCCTTTTTTACGTATTCTATATTTAAGTATATTTAGTCCTTATTAAATATAGGTAGGAGGGCGTCGTTTTCGAATTCGGCTAACCTACGCCGTATATCTCCCAAATCGAAGTTTATAAGGAGATCGTTTTAATCGATAAGTCCTACCTTTATATAAAGTTAATTAATACTCAAATTTATTTTATTTAAAATATTAAATTCACTAAAATTATTTATATTAACTTCTTCCCAATCTTCCTAATCGTCTTCGAAAAGTATTATATTTGGTACCGCGGGGTTTAATATTAGGGTATTACTATTATTATCGAAAACGGGTCTAAAACCGGGATTCTAGGTTGGTAATTAGCGCGGGATTATTAGTAATTTTAATTAGTATATTTACTATTATTAGTATTATTGCCCGGAATAAGGGTATATATTAAGGATTAGTATTTGCTTATTATATTTAGCCTAGATTGTATAATTTATTTGCCTATTAATTATAAGGTTTGCCTATAAGGATAACGAATCTTTAATTTTAGCCCGGCGGGGTATGGTATATCGATGTAGAAACGAATAGCTATTAAGAAAATTAAATAGAGAGTTAGAAATATAAGGGAGAGTTAGTAAAAGTAAGAGTTAAGGTTGGTAATTGTTTTAGGGAGGTGTATTAGTAATAAACGTAGTAGATGAGGGCTACTGGATCTAAGATACTCGTTAACGGCCTGTAGGACAAATACGGGTATATAGGTACCAATCTCTGAGATATTTACAATATACCGTATATAGTACAAATAAAGTAAATATATAAATACCGGTACGTACTAATTCTAAACTATTTACCGGTAGTGTATAGTATAAATAAGTAGGATAAAAGTGGTTTTGTAACTTTATCTTATCTTTAAAGTTAATAAATAACTATTGGTATTACTTATCCCGTATATATATATAGTATATTTATTTATTTACGGGTATATATATTATATAGGATATAACTTATAACGCAAGTATTAGAGTACCTAGAATCTATATATTATTCAAGTCTACTTTACGAATCTCGTTAATAAATAAATTCACCCTATAGAAACTCTTTTCGAAATTCCCTAACTCTCCCTCTTATATATATTTTTAGAAGTTATTCTTAATAACTAGTAAGCCAGCCAATTATATACATTTTAATCTTTTATTATCCTAAAATCCGGGGCGGTAGCCTTCGCAATCGTACTGCTCTTATAGTTTCAAATTGTCCTTTATTTACTATCCTATTTTATATCGATATACCCCATTTTACCTTTTACTACTCAGGGTCCAAGTGATAGGGGTATACTGCGATTTTATTAGTTATAATATATCCTATTCTCCTGCTAAGACCGCAGTTCTAGGCGGTCTTAGTAACCTACTTTAAACTTCTATTCACTTTTACCCAAAATACTATTACTATATTTACTATATTTATTATATTCATTACTTTTATTAATAATACCCCGCTATTTTATCTAAAGTTAAGTTTTAATAATATGAAAGTTAGTAATGCGTATACGGCAAAATGGAATAGAAGGCTATAGAATTCAACCGACTTAACTATGCCCCGCGTATATAAAAATATTTAGCCAATTTTAATTACGATAATTCTTCCTCTTCTAATAATTATAATCGCGAAGGAGATTTATTTATTATATATTTGCGTATACTAAGTTTTTCGCTCTATTAATTAAGTTAATTAACCCTAAGTATTTTTAAATCTTTATAGTAATACTTAATTACAATTACTATGAGTATTATTATTATTATTATTATCGTAGGCTTAAATTTATTTGATTAATGTATATTTAGCGCGCAATACCTACTAAAAAGCCTAAGAGTAGCCGCCCTCGTAACCGCCCTTCTAAAGCCTAGGATACGACTTAGTCTAGCTTTGCGCCCGCTCCTATCGATAAAGGTAAAAGAACCGTCAATTTTAATATATAGGGCCTCGAAGGTAATAACGACGACGAAGAGCAAATCACAAATAGTTAGCCAGCTTCGCCTATTAATATGCCTACTAAACCTACCTTATTTAAAAAGCCGTCGAATATTAGTAGTAGTTTATTACATTTATTTACCGAAGTTGAACGTATTTAAATACCTACCTATTAATACCTAATATATTCAAACTCCTTTTATATTTAAATTAATTTATATATATTCTAATAATATAATATTAATACATACCCCCGGAACCCCCATTGCAATATACTATCAACTTACTGTCAATTGATAGTAAGTTGTGTTCCCGACCGTAACTGCTCAACCTACTACCCCGCAACGGTAGGTAGGTCTGGACTGTAAATTGTCCAGCGACGGTAAATTGCATCCAAGGTTCTAATTAGTCCACAGCCCGGTAGGTAGGTCTAACCTGCATGAACCTGCATAAGCCTACATAAGCTCCGGCTACGAGCGAAGCACGCATAGAAAATTCACATTAGGAAGTCGCGAGCGAGGTGTAACTATATTTATCTACAGATTACTACTGCCGGCCGCGCACGCACGGTCGCCTGCCTGCCGGGCACCGCCCAGCGCCTGCCTGCCGCCCAGCGCCTGCACCCGGCACCTGCACCCGGCACCTGCACCCGGCGCCTGCACCCGGCGCCTGCACCCGGCACCGGGCGGCCGGCGCCTGCACGCCGGTTTTGGGATGCGATCAGATACCACGCATTGGGATTGAACTCACAATGTCAAACAAATTGCGCTGCGATTAATGCGTTGCGATTAGTGTACTTGGGATTAATACGCTTGGGGATACAAAGGTCTACGAACGTTACGGCCGTCAATCTAGCCAGGGACTCAAGGGTAACTTTATACACTAACAACCTACGTTAGTATTCGGATGTACACTACAGTTAAGGTCACTATTGGTTGGCATATACCATTCATTAGCAGGGGTCAAATAACTTAAAAGTATTATGCACGTTCGTTGTTTAATATTATTACTAGATACTGCAATAAACGTTAATATAAATTAGCATACCACCGAAGGCAAGCAAGCTGGATATTGTCAATTTGAACGTACTATAAATCATTATCCCCAAATTACAATAGGCCGTTAGAGGAATCCTATAACAATATTAGTTTATATCCTAAAGGCAAGACAACCACTGTAAAACACATAAAGGCAAAACAACCACTGTAAAACACATACCTTCTTCCATCACATCCATATAATATCCCAATTGACCCAGACCATACGAGGTTCGTAACCATCGCCACGCTCATAAACCCTAGAAATATCTACGATATATACCCTATCTATTAGCAAAGCTAGCAAGCTAATAATTAAGGGCTTACGGTCTTCGACGAACTATAATTCGAAGGAAAGATTAATATAATTAAAAAGCTTAACTCTAATTAGCACAAGGGAAATACGCCGTTCGTTATATTACTTTTACTCGTATATAAAAATATAGTCGATATGGGCGATATTATTACCCTTGTCGGGGTTGTCGGAGTTAGCGCCGGAGCTAGGACCGGGGCCGGGGCCGGGGCCGGGGTTGTCGGGCTAGTAGTATTTAATATAATTGCCGATATTAAAGGTATAACGCCGGAAGGTACTAAATACGGGCTATATAGTAACTATAGTTAATAAATCCGATCTCGGTTAAAAACGGCTAGACTTATGCTTAGGCGAATTTATAGGAATATTAGACGGTATTATTATAGTATTGGGATATTAGACGGTACTATAATCCTATACTAAGTATATACTAGATATATAATAAATATATAATTATACTGACGTACCCTAGTATTATAGAGACCGCACATATAATATTATAGAGACCGTACATATACGTTACACTGAGCACTCTAATAGTAATATACTGATGTAAATGCCTCTAATAGTTAATTCCGTTGGCTAACAGCTGCCTCCGTATGGGCTCCGAGCGCATGGGCATGGGCAAGTGCATAGGCAAGTGCATAGGTAAGGGATTGGAGGCTATGGGCATGGGCATGGCATTGAAGGGTATAGTAGAGGGCATGGAATACGTACCTGTCGGCAAATAATACCCTTTTACTATACTGTAGGCTACCAGCCGCAAACCTTAAGATTCCCGGTATACCGTAGTCTAAGTCGTACGCCCGAGATAGAGTACGACGGAATGGATTAGATATCGAAGTAATAGATAATAGTAGGTAGGATTTAGCGATAGGGTAGTAGATTCGCTGTATGTTTATTAATTTACCGATGATACTTGGCCGGATATACGTATTATTAGTAGAATTTAGGACATTGAATTCTACTTCTTCGCATTGTTTAATCTTATTCGCACTAGGCTACTTTTTATTTTCGTAGAGTAAATTGTCGAATAAATTAGGGGCTTCCTTAATAATGTAATTGATTTGGTAGGCTAATTTTAAATCGTTGGCGGCAAAGGAATTGAATAAGGTAAATCGAATCGTATAGATAATATACTTTTGTTCGAGGATCCACCGTTTAATTTCTTTGCTATTGGTTATTTCGGCCGTCTTTTTAAGTTGTCTAGTTATTATTAGTATTAATTAATATACGGATTCCGGGCGTCGGTTTTATACTTCGCATCTATAGCCTAGGTTACGTAGTATAATTAAATTTGTATTTGTATACTTATACTTGTATACTTATATTTAGCGGGCGCTAAGACTTTTTACTTTAGAGGATTTAAGGGTAGAATAAATACTTATATTCCCGTTATTTAAATTTATTTATAATATTTTTCTTCCGCTAATACGTTAAGTAATCTAGGTGGACTATATTGTTCGTAAAGTTCCCTATAATGTATATCTAAATGAATATTTGGGCGTAATACTTTTTTAATATATTTTTTAGTACGTTTAAGTAGGGTAGTAACTTTTATAATTATTCTAGTTATTATACCTTCTTTTTCGTCTTCCGTTATAATATTATCCGTTTTATTATAGCCGTTTGCTATAGTAATATTTATATTTAATATTAACGAACGATAAAATAATTATTATATAGAAGGTAATTAATTTGGCTTAATTTTAGTTCGAAATAAGTTTATTTTCGGATTATTAGTAGTTACTTCTACTATTATATTATATAGTTTAATATATTAGCGTTTAGTAATTAAAATGTAATAGTTTATATTCTAGTATTCGGTTTTAATATTTCTAGTATTTATTAATACGTAATTACTTTGTGCTATAGTTGCTAAAGTTCTAGCGAAATAGGTTAGTAATTTAGTATTTAGTTTAAATATTATTTCGTTTTCGTCTTCTTCGTTTCTACGGTTTAGCTGGATAATAGACTTCTATACTTCTTATATATAATATTTAATATAGTTTTTACGAAGCTAAACTGTAAATAATAGGGGTATTATAATAAATTATTTAGTATAATCGGTTAAAATATAATTACCGAGGTAGGAAATCGGGGAGGGTAGTATAGTTTAATTGGACGGAAATAGTTAATACCGGATAATATGGTTATATTTAATACGTATTTTTAGAGTTAAAAAAATATTTAATAGTATTTTATAGGTCTTAATTATAATATTTTTATATTCGGAATAGGCTAGGTTAGGGGGTTGTATTAGGATAATATTAAAGGCCGGTATTAAATTAAATAAAGTTAGCTAATTAATATTAATATCCTATTATATTCGATAGGCTATATTATTTCCTTTATTAGTTATATTAATATTGACTTCGTACTTTATTTATATATACTAATAATAATATTATATAATATTAGGTATAAAATACTCTAAAATATTTTACTAATTAATAATGTAATTTAGGTTAATAAAATAGAAATAATAGAATTTATAGTTATTTATATTAATAATATTAATATTCTAATTTTATTAAGGTATATTATTAATATAATAAAATATAAATATTAATACTAATATTGGCCTTCTTTAAATATATATTATAATTGTACCCTAGTTTAATAGTATTAGGCATCCTAATGCCTTAATAATATCGTTAAAATTTGATATATGGGGTCCTAGGACGATAGGAAAAATATTTGTATTTTGAATTCGAATATTGTATAGAAGGCCGGCCGGTGCCTAATATACCCTTATAATAGATTTATATATATTGCGATATATATTAAATCCGTTAATGAAAGTTAATACCGGGTAATTAAGTATATTAAGGCTAGGATTATTGATTTTATTCTAATGTTCTTCGAATGTAGTACGGCCGAATTTTTTGATTTTTAGTTGTATTTGGAGTAGCGGCGTGAATATAAGGGGGTATATTTTTATTTTAGTAATTTGTAGAGAGTCGATGGTATATGGAGAGTTGATTTAGTACTTATTTGTATTTTCGGTTTTATTTAAGATACGATGTACGAAATAATATTGATCTTTCTATTCGATATTTGGTTGTGTTGTATATTTTTTAAACCGCCTTTTTTCTTATTGCTTCCCCTTTCCCGTTTGTATTAGGGGATTAGGGTCGTTTAGAATATTACCGTTAAAGTAATTAATATTGACGGGAGTAAATTGATTAGTTTAATATTAAAGAATTTAATATTCTTTATTAAAGTGTATAATTAATTTATATTATTCGAAAGCTATATTTTAACCGATTTAATAGTATATTTTTAGCCCTAAGATTTTTACTTCGATTTAATTAAAATTAAGATATTTATTAATAATTAAGGTAATTTCGCTAGTATATTCTTCGATATTAGATATGAAATTTTTATTAATAATTTTAATATAATCGATATATATATAATATTCGGGATAATTTTCTAGTAAGCGGTAATAGTATACGTACTTATTATTATTCTCTTTATAATAATAGTAGTATATAAAGTCTAATAGAAAGATAGTTTTGCCGTTATTTTTTAAATTATTAATAAAATATGTATATTCGCCAAAGGTAGTCCGAATAGACGATAACTAGTAAAGTATATAATATAATTCTATTAGATTATCGATAAAATACGCTATATTCGTATATAATATAGAAGTAGTATTGGAATTGAAGAAGGTTTAGAAAAGGGAATAGGGGTTTATAAAGTATAATAGTCCCGGTACTATTAATAAATCGGAATTTTCTTATCTACTTTTAAGTTATTATTATTATTGCCTTTTATAATTCGCTAATTTAGTCTTTATTCTAGCAATCTATAGCGGAATTTTAGCTATACGTATATCGATCAACGGTAATTATTTAATTATACGATTTTTAAAGGTTTCGACTTATTTAAACAAGCGTTGAATATCGATTATTGGTTTTCCGTCTTAGCTATACAACATACCTAGAATTTCGACCTATACCTTATACTACTTCTATAAACGCCTATTAATAATAATATATAAATTAAATACTATTTAAAAATATAATAAGTATTCGTATCGATTATAATAATAATAGATCAATTCTAACATATTAAATATTAGGCCGCGCGCTATAGTACCAAATTAAATATCTGCTCCCGGTTCTTATCCTTAGTCGGCTTATTCGGCCACCTAGTCATCTACGAAATCTTCTTCGAATACGGCCGTATCTAACTCTTATATTTCTCGGTCAAATTCGCGCTCATTATATTCGAAATTAAGGCGCAATTATTCCTCGTCGAACCTAATAGGTATATCGTTTATCAAATCCTCGAATTTACGGCGGATATCTATAAGGTCCATACCTTCGTAGAGATCATTTTGGTCGATAATACCTAGCGGTATATCATTATTAGCAATATACACATTATTAAACACAGGTCAGATCCAACTCACCCTCCTCATTACCCTCATTATTAACATCCTCCTACTAGTTGAAGTCGTCGTTATCGCCGGATATAACCGTATCATAGTCGCCATCGATCAACGGTGCGAAACCTGGCGATCTTGAGCCTAATCTTAATCTTGAAGGTCGTTGGTGACTAGCTTATTATTACGGTTATTAATATAGATAAATTCTAGGGAGGGGTACGCGCCTGCCGTACCCAATTCGTAATAGCGGTGGTCTATTAACGATACGATCAACCCTCAACCTTAAGGGGTCCTGGTCGTCTTTGTCTACTCTAGTTCGCCGACGAGGCATAGGGTAGACAGAAGCTGACAAAGGGGAGACGGAAACTGGTAAAAACAAGAAGGTTGCAAAGACAAGAAGGTTAAAGATAGGAGAAAGTTGCAAAGGGGAGAAAGTTGTAAAGACAAGAAGGTTGAAGATAGGAGAAGGTTGGTAAGAAGGTTGGTGAGAAGGTTGCAAAGGGGAGAAGGTTACAGCTACTGGTATCTGCGGCATAGCCATGCAAATGGTCACCGCGATCTAAGACATTCACCAACAATCGGATAAGGCTGGCACATGCAAGTACTTAGCTAAGGGTATATAGAAGCCTATTTACTATATCATTACCGTACGCAGCCTGTAAACTGATTTTTACTATCATTTTACTATCACAGGATAGTACAGAGCATTTTACAGTCGCTAAGCATTTACCGTCGCGACATTTCTCAAAATCGCCTAGAAAGGCAAGTATTATTATAGGGTCTTACCTATTTAATAGTAAGTCATATACATTTCGGTTGTAAAGGCAATTACGACACTAGGGTCTTACCCATAAACAAATCATATACATACAATCGCAAGGCAATTGCGACACTGGGGTCTTGCTAATTAAACGCTAAATTAACGCCGCGGCGCTTACATCGCACCGTAACGGTCGTAAAGGCAATTACGATACTAGGGTTTTACTAATTGAACGCCAAATCAACGCCGCGGCGCTTATATTACACCGTAACGGTCGTAAAGGCAATTACGACACTGGGGTCTTGCCAATTGAACACCGCCCGCTAAATATACTGGATTACCAATACCAACAATATTACATAACTGAACTAAAATTATATTAGTGAACAATATAAAAGACGATCTACTTATCTACCTGTTTATGTAACTATTATAATAGGGTTTACCGTAGGTATACCTATAAGTATTATTAAGTACGACGATGAATGCCGCTGCGACAATAAATGCCGTAATGGTAATTGTAAGGCTGAATATTATGATAAACGTATACTTATAAGTATCGCTAAGTGCAACGATGAATGCTACTACGATAATAAATCCTATAATGCTAATTGTAACGCTAAATGCCATAATAGTAAATATATGCCTGAAAACGTCGTTAATATTATCGTTATTAATATTATTAATTTAGTATAATAACTATATAGGTAATTTTAACAATATTAAAAACTGATTTTCAAGCTAAATAAAGAAAATTAAAACTAATCGTTAGACGGATCTTAAAGATTTAAGGACTTTATATTAACCAATATCTCGGACTCGAGGGTCGAAGAAACGAGTATACTCTCGGATTCGAGGGTTGGAGGTATACGAGTGCGTTTAGGAACCGGGGGAGTAATGCCTATAATTACCGCAAATGCCTGGCCACGGCCAGCACTAGGGGTACGAAGAGGACCGGCAGGACCACCGCCACGGCCAGCACTATAACTAAGAGGAGGACTAGGAGGACCACCGCCACGGCTACCGGGATTATTGGGCGGCGGCGGCGGTTGACGTCTATCTCGAGGATTGGGCGGCGGTACCGCACTAGGAATATTCCGACGGCCACTAATTGGGACCTAACGTTAGAATTTAGTAGTAGGACGAATTAGTGTATATTCGTAGCTTTCGTATAATATATCACTGCCGTAACTAGCTATGTCCATACCTTAGTAGTCTTATTAATAACCGCCTTATTAACCGCTATAGCCATACTGATAACCGCCTTAATAACCGCCTTAATAACCGCCATAACCATACTGAGAACCGCTATAGCTATATTGAGGACCGCTATAGCCATGCCGATAACCGCCTTATTAATCGCCATAGCCATATTGAGGACCACTTTGGTGACCGCTATAACCATGCTAAAAACCGCCTTGCTAATAACCGCCTTATTAACCGCTATAGCCACGCTAAGAACCTTATTAATAACTACTATAACCACCGCTATAGCTCTCGTCATAGCCTTAACTATAGCCCTAACTATATCCGCAGTCGACAAAACCCTCTTAGTAGTCTTAGTAGCCATAACCTACCCTATCCTCGTATCTACGGCCGCCACCACTTCTATTATTATAATAGCCTTAGGGACCAAAAACGTCAAATTCTTCGGCCGCCATCAAGCGCTATTAACTAGTATATAGGTAGTTATCAATCCTCGGTAGAAGAGGCAATTCGTCGGGATCAATTAGGGTACGGGCGGCAACTTCTAAATTAGGCGCTCTTACTAGCTAAATAACCTAGGGGACGAATTTTAAAGGTACGTCGATAAATTAATTGTATTTAATATATTTATACCTCTTTTTAAAAAGTAAATTTACATATTTATTATGTATATCTTTATATAAATTCTTATCGGTACGCTATAGTATACTAAGGATACGGCCTTTATTTATAGTCCGTTCGGATTTAATAACTTTAAATTAAATTATACCTATATCCTATAATTTAATTTAGAAGTAAAACTAAGCAAGGCCGTTCTTATTGTTGAAAGAATCTTTGTAATTAATATATTTAATAATATATTTATATATTTAATCGAAAATACGCTTATTAATCCAATTCGAAATAAAGCTTTTAAATACTCGCTTATACTCCGGATTAAAAGTATCTAAATTATATTCCAATATATATAAGTTATTTATAATAATATTTATAAAGAATTATCGTATACCGATAATAAGGTAATAAAATTTTAAATATTAGTAGGTATTTAAAATATATTAGCGAAAGTTTTTGAACTTTCTTTTCCGAAGATCGATTTAGAAATTATATACCCGTTTAATAATAATACCGGTAAACTAATTATAATAGCATAAAAATAATAATTACCGAACTTCTTTATTAATTTCGTTAATAATAGCTAAGTTATTTTTAGGAATATTAATATTTCGGGGGATATTGGTATAATAGGGAGTTTCGCGGTAATTAAGATCGGGAATATAATGGTAATTATCTTCGATCGGATTATACTACAAACAACTAGGAATCTAACCAATCTATTAAAGCTTCTAAAAATTAATACGGGTTAGAAGTTTAAAATATTTTAGGTAAGCGTCTTTTAAAGGGCCTCTACTATCCTACCTATAGCGATTATTTAAACCGCCGCTATTATTTTAAGTAGGTGTTTCTAAATATTATCTACTAGGGGTATAATTAGACCTGGATAGACTAAGGGGATTAAAGTCCTCTTCGTTGTAATCGATATAATTAGAAGTAGAAGTATTATAATTACTAGGCTCGTTATTACGGTCGCTAGGCTCGTTATCGATATTGCCGAAACCAAATATATTAGAAGTATTAGACGGCTTAGGGGCACCAATCTCGCTAAGCTCTTTATTATTATTATCGAGTAGTTAATTAATAAATATAGTTTCGATACCTATTACTGAACGAACCCCGGTAATTTAGCTTACGGCGGTAAACGACTTCGTAAAGGTTATAATATTAGATTTTTTACTAGGTTTTTCGAAGAATAATAGTAAAAGTCTTACCCTCTTATTCTTTTCACCCTATATTATACAGAATCTTTCTATAAGCCGTTCCCCTACTACTTTATCCTCTTCTAAATCTAATTCAAAACTATTAAACTTATTATTTAGAGCGTCGATTAACTTAGGCGCCGGCTTAACGGGCTTAACGGGCTTAATTAGTCTAGGAATCGGCTTAGGCAATTACTTAGAGGTATCCTTCCCCAATCTAGCATTCTACTCTCGCTTAACGTTTTCTTCGCCAATACAATTTTATTCCTCCAATTGAACTTTCTAAAGTTCCTCGGCCTTCAACTCAGCCAAGCGCTTACGCTCTCATTCACGGGTTTCCTCTATAGCCCGTTCGAAAATATTAAAACGCTGTATACTAAATTCGCTTATAATTATACTTTCGGCATTACGTATATAGCTTTACTACGACGATCCTTATTATAACGACCCTTTATTACGCTTCCAGGCGGGGATAATCTTCTTTTTACCTTACTAACTTTGCTAGGCTTACTAGGCTAGGGCAAATGGGTGCTGGGGGGGAAATTAGCCTTGACCACGACCGCGACCCAGAGGAGGCATTTGCTGGCCTTATTAGCCACAACCGCCAGAAGGACCAAGAGGGGAGGGATATTAGCCTTATTAGCCACGACCGCCACAATCAAGAGGGGATGGATATTAGCCTTAACCACGACCACCATGAGGACCAAGAGGGGAAGGATGTTGGCCTTGTTAGCCACGACCGCCACGATTAAAAGGGGGGTTTTGGCCACGACCAGGAGGACCAAGAGGGGAGGGATGTTGGCCTTGGCCCCGACTAGAAGGAAGAGGGGGGTATTGTAGCTATCGGTTTGGTAACCAAGTCTAGTATTTGACGGAGCTATCGTAGGATATAAAGCTTAATGTGTCTTGTAGCGGTAGTATATTTGGGCGAGGCATAGTATTTTGTATTAAATACTGCTAATATTAGTATTGTCTATAATATTATTGCTATCTATAGTATTATTATTGTTCATAATATTATTAATTATAACGGTTATATAATATTATATTAGGGGTAGTAATAGGTTGCTGGGGGGGCTGGCGGGGAAGAAGTTGGCGGGGAGGAGGTTGGCGGGTTACCGCCTGGGAATCCTTGGTCAAAGGATCGGTTGAATTTATTGCAACAGATTTAGTATAGGCTGCAATATTCTTTTTAAGATTCTTCTTGACCACGGTCCGAGGACTCGGTCCAGCCGGTAAGGAGATATTGCGTTAACCCTAGAAGAATACTATTAGTACCATATCCATAGCAAATATAAATGGATAAGTATTAACTTACTTAGGCCTATACTTTAAAGATCTATTAATAAGTGCCTATACCAGTTATATCGAAGCGCTCGGTTGCATATGCAAGCGCTTGTACTGGCTTCGCTAGGCTCATATTAGTCGGCGACGCAAGCGCACTACTAATAATCTACTATCGCAGTTCACCTTCTCCCGAACATCATCTTTTAGAGACGGCTCCGGCTAATTAGAGACGAGCATTCGAGAGTCAACCCCCTCAGGTCTGGGTAACCTAAATAGTCGCCATTCCACTACCAGCGTACGCGCGCGCGCGCGCCCAATTCGATACGATAGCGCCCTTTAAGGACGATATCGTCGCTACTATACGTAAAGCGAATAAGGAACTTATCGAAAGACTCTAAGCGCGGCTTGAAGTTACGGAAATTACTATTAAAGCTATTAACGAAGCTTATAGAGGCTTTAAAATACCCGCCTAAAAGAGGGTAGTAGCCCTCCTTAAGGAGGAGCTCTATACCCTCCTATCTTCCTTCTTCTAAGTTAATACTTTTAGTAGAATTATACCCCCTCCCGCTTATTTAACGGCGCTTAATTAACTTAATTAACTAAGACTTTCAATTAAACGTTAGTAGAAAGATCCGACCTTACCCGTTATATTAATTACTTTAAATATATCCTTATTTACCCCTTATACTAGTTTTATTTTAGCTAAATAAAAAGAGATATAAGCGTCCGCTAAGGCCGCTACAAAATAGACCGTTTAATAGGAAATTAAATTAAAGAATAATAAGAAGGTTAAAATTATTGGCCCGATTCCCGCTATTAATTATATTTATACTATTATTTTCGTTTATAAAAAGAATTGTAGGACTTTTTTTAAATTTATATTAGATATAGAATTTCGGAAAGCGATACCCGAAGGAATTATCTCCTATATTACTAAGGAAGTGAAATTCCTTTGCTAATAAATTAGATACGTTTACCCCGTCTAATCCGGCTTCTATATCGAAATAATTAAACTAAACTAACGATAATTATTCGTAGACTTTAATAAAAATATTCCCTAATACGTTATTAAGCCCGAAATTAATATAATATTATATTACCTAATTAGCGTCCTAATTAAATTCTACGCCTATAACGGCGTTAGAAATATAGAGCCGCTCGTCGCTTAAAAAATTTAAGCCACTACTAAATAGTCCGCTAAAATTATTAAAAAAAAGAAGGCCGGGGATTATATTATAATTTTTAATAAGAAAATTTAACCCTTCCGTATTTTCGGATTGGAACCGGCCCGGTTAATAGAATAGAACCCCTATATATATATATGCAAGAGGTGTTTCGGCCCCTACAATATAATTAAATATACTTTCACTATAATTTATAAAGATTATAATATATTTAAAACCTTATATAAAAATACATATAAACCCGTTCTTTAGTACCCTAATTACTTCGGCTCCGAAAAGCCGAACTATATTAATTGCCCCGTCTTTCCGAAGGTTAGGGATAGGTATATTAAGAAACTTATTACTGAATAACGGATAGGAGTTTAGAAAATTAGAAAGGTTACATATAGAACCGTTGTCCGAAAATTGAAGAAAGAAATAGAATTTACCGGTTTTGCAAGAAATAATACGATTAAGATAGTTAATTATAAGAAATTAAAAAGAAAATAATTTGAAGGTAATTCTAAAAGGGAAAATAGTTTAGTTATTATAATCGACGATAACAAGGATATATCGTTAGAGGATTCCTTGCCCCCGGATTCCCCCTTACCCTTAGCCCTAGCTTTACCGCCCTATACCCTATCCCCGCCCTCCGTCCCAATTAGAATACCGGGCCTTTTAATTTCCCTTAGCCCGAATAGTAAAATTAAGGCTTAGCGGGAAAATATAAAACGCCGCTTTTAAGTTATTAAAGAATTAAGTAAAATAATTGGTAGTAAACCGATAGAAATTAAACCTTTTACTTTTAGTTAATTATATAGCCGGACGAAGTTTATAGGCCGCAGCGAAGATAGGAGGCCTTCCGAAGCTTAGAGCGGCCTATTTAAAGGCCGTTTCCCGGTAGTACCTAATACCCCCCCTACCGTCTTTAAAACCTTTAATATCCGCCCCCCGCCGCTTCCTCCTAAAACTAAATAGGGCCCCCTTACCGACGGCGGGCAAAGCGATAGAAAAATTAACCCCAACCCCCTCTTTTAATAATAGGAGAACTAAAAATTATATTTATTAACATTTAAAAATCTTTAGCAAATATAAACAGTATCCTCGAATAGGCAATTATAAGCCGGTCCTTAATAATATATATATAAGAGCCCGCTATAATTTAAAGTAAAATCTATAAATACCCCGGCTATTATAATATTAGCCTCGACGACCGAGAAATAAGAGCGGCGATATACGTTATAAAAATATACAATTTTATTATCTCCATTAACCTTTAATTATATACAGCGATAATAATAATTAATAATACTAATATTACTTATATATATTAGCACCTACAAAATAAATAGGCGGAATCGGCCAGGGATTACCTACTAATACTCTATTTACAATACGCCTTAGTAGTAGGGGACTTCAATACCTACTACTCTATTTAAGACCCTTAATTCTAAAACTCCGGTAGAGGAAGCGCCCTCGAAAAGATTATAGTAATATAGGGCTTCAGCCTCCTAAATATACCCGGTATACCGATATATAAGCACGCGAACGGATAATCTACCCTAGACTTAATATTTAATATAAGAAAGGTATATATAAGAGTAGGCGCGTAGGTCTCAAACTACCGCAAATTCGTTATTACTATCCCGGCGAAAAGGAATATCCCTCCCCCGAAGAAATATACTCTCCTACCTATAAACGCGGAAAATATATATTAAATTTTAATAATGCATTTACTTAGAATAATCTTAACCTTATAATTATTCGAAGAATTCGAAAATTTCGTAAAGTCCTTCGTAGATACCTTTAAGGGTACGGTTAAAGAATATTCTATCGCTTTCGGAAGGAAATTAAAGAGTATACCGTAGTAGAGTAAATTTTTAGTAGAAATAAGGGACGAAGATTTGAAGGCTTATAAATAGATTTATAGAGAAAGGCGGATAGACTTTTATTATAATAAAATTAATACCGCTAAAACCTTTAAAGAATTAGGAAATATATTCTAATAGTAAAAAGATTCCTTAAATAATAGACCAACCCTAATTAATATATAAGACGGGAAGTTAACGGACCCGGAAGATATTATAATATACTTAATTATAATAGTTTTCTACTTAGTAAGATAAGACCCTTTCCCCCTATACTAATACTACGGCCTAATATTCCTATAGGATATTATATAATAAATTTTAAACGCCTTATTAAACGAAGAAATCCGGGAAGCCTTCCTAAAATATAATTCGAATACCCTAAGATTGGATAGTATTACCCTATCTACCCTTAAGGATAATTAGGAACTAATTTTCCCTATTATTTATATTATTATATATATTTCGCTAGTAATAAGGAAATTCCTAGCAGCATTTAAGTAGGCCTAGGTAGTTACTTTTTCGAAACTGGGAAGAAAC
Source organism: Copromyces sp. CBS 386.78 (assembly GCA_030685235.1). NCBI lineage: Eukaryota > Fungi > Ascomycota > Sordariomycetes > Sordariales > Sordariaceae > Copromyces > Copromyces sp. CBS 386.78. The sequence goes on from MU839242.1 coordinate 25,050, forward strand.
CTATATAATTATAAAGGATAGAGACTAATTGTATTATTATCGATAATAAGTAAGGGAATTAAACGTTTAGTCGTTAGGAAGATAATTATAATTACTTTTAATACTGAATTTATTTCGAAGGATTCGGCCGGGGCGGTACCGACCCAATCTATAATAGATTTAGTAATAGCTTTAGTCTGCGACGCCGAAGGAGTTAACCGATTAAGATTATACGGGATTATTACTATATACAATATTGATTTAATATTTTCGTTTACGTAAATAAATAAGTTTAATGAAGTTTTAATTGGTTAAAGTTAATTACCCCTCCTAACTACGTTAATTATAAATTTCTATACGGATAGAAGCTTTATATTTAAATAGGTTAAAAAACGTTTTTATTCGAATAACGGACTATTATAAAGCTCCCTATAGTCCCCTATTTTCTTCTTACTATTTATAGCCTCTTTACTTAAGAAATATTAGGGATTAACCTTCTTATACGCGGATAATATCGCTTACTTTATAGTAGGTCGCGATATTATATAGATATTGTATACCGCCTTACGTAAAATAATAGACTTATATAGGCGGGCTACCGATTTGGGCTTTAATGTAGACTATAAAAAGATAAAAGTATTCTACTTACTACCCCGCAATAAGAATATAAAAAAGATTTAGCGGAACCTAGCCAGTATTACTATTAATACCCTATTCGGCCTAGTACAATTATAAAAAGAAATATATTAGTTAAATATTTATTTAAACGCTAAGCTTTCATTTACTATATAGGTCCGGAGATATATATTTAAATTAATAGCGGTTATAGGACTATCGGCAAGAATTAATTAAGTTTCCCGAAGTTTTACCCTATATTCGGCTAAATAATTTTTTACTTCCTACTTTATATTAATATTAATATATAGGATAGTAATATTATTCCCCGGATATACTAAACCTGGGAAAGGAAGTAACCCGGTATTTACTAATATTAGGTCCGCCCTATATAAATTAGAAATAGCGGCGTCGAAGGCGTTTAAGAAAATTATATTAATTTAGTATATAGTACCGAGATAAATCCCTTTCTAATTAATAGGTATTATATTATTAGAAATTTTAGGAAGGGAGATAGCGAAGACGGCGGTAAAGTTATATATATTCCTAAGCAATTATTTACTTACGTAGAAGCTGAAGAAACCCCCTCCTAAGGGGTAGTTTAAATTATATTCCTTCGTAGAATTATAATTCTTATTAGAGGAACCGCTAGACGAAATATAATGCCCCCATTTACTAATTCTCTATAATTAATTTGTACCCGGCTTTGAAAAATAGAATTACCGCCCCGGGTAGTAGATAATACTATTTAAAGCCGACCCCGATTTATAGTAGGCCGATAATAAATTTTATAATTTCGTTAATTAACCTTAGTATAAGAATAATAATTTATATATTGGGCTGTTATATAAATACTTAGTAAGATGGGTCGGAGAATAGACGGGATATTAGGACTTCTATTCTTACTACGCCCGATTTAATTACCCCCCCGAAACTTTCCGATATTATTTTTGCGGTGCGGCCCGCGAAAAAGGATATTTCTTCGTCTACCTATTAGTTATATACTATAATTTTAACGCGGTATAGGATATATTAATAGCTTTTAATATTAATTATAATATATTTTTCGTAAGAGTAAAAATTTTAAAAGATAAAGGTTATATGTATATCCGGGTTTTATAAGGAAGAGGATACGAGGGGTTAAAGATAGTACGAGCGGAGATTCCCGATTTAGACGACGAGCCGTTGCCCTATATAGTATTGCTCGCTTTCCTTGGATTAGGAGGCTTGGAATAGGATGGGACGCACTTATATTGAAGAATTGAAGGGTTTTTTAGCCTACGGCTACGTTAGGGTCCGACCTAGTTGACCTGAGAGGCTTTTTCCCCGCACTTATATACCTATACCCAGCCGCCGTCGCGGGCACGACTTATTATCTAATATTGGTAGAACGTAGTCGCAAAATTCATTCATTCATTCATTCATACTATCGCAGTTCCTCATCGTAATCGACGTTTCCGTCGTAATCCTCTTCGGTAGGGTCGTTATTATTATCATCTTAATAACCCTCGAAACTGACGGTCCTTTGCGCGGGTTTTCTCTTCCTCTTTGCAGAGCCCTCCATTTAGAATAATAATATTAGTTACGGTCACGGTCACGGTCACGGTCACGGTCACGGTCACGGTCACGGTCACGGTCACGGTCACGGTCACGGTCACGGTCACGGTCACGGTCACGGTCACGCGCGATGTCAGATCAGGGTGATACTTACAGTAATTTGCCAAGTGGACTCGAACTCGGACTCGTTATTCGAATTTCGTTGCCTACAGTCAAGGGGAGAAAATTTGAAGGGGGGAGTTTAACAATGCGAATGTTACATTTGTATTCGTTAAAGGAGTTTTGAAGAGGAGGGAGTAAATTTGAGAGGGGAGAAGGTTTGGCGGATAGGAGGAAGTTTGAAAGGGAGAAAGTTTGAGAGAAGGTTGGAGAAGGGGGAAAGTTTGAGAGTAAGTTTGAAAGTAAGTTTGAGAGGGGAGAAAGTTTAGCGGATCGATAAGGCGGATTAGAGATATATTTACCTACTATTCGCTTAACCTATATTGTATAATACTTTCAAAAGTTGAAATAAAAAGGCGGCAGCGGAGTAATAATAATAACGGGTAACCGATAATTTATTAACAATAATATAGGTAAATATAATTACAAAAGTTCTACCGCCTTCTAATAACGTAAATAGGGTAATTATTTACTACATTATTCTAACTAACGTAAATAATATCGAAGTTTAAACGGACGGCGGGCATTAAATCGTTTATAAGTCTAGCCGTCTTTAATCGGTAAATAGCATCCGCCGCAATACGAAATAGCGGGGCATTATTAATTACACAAAGTATAATTAACTACATTTAATACTTTCTATATAAATAAATAAATTAAAGAATCAGATGAAATAATAAGGTACTATTAATAGCAACAGGTGAATATAGTAATTAATAATTTATAGTATTAACGTTATTTGAAAGCGTTTATATAAATATATTAACGTAAGGTAATATAGCCGGGGGTTTGGACAGGAGGCGGCGGGTATTCTTAGACCCCTTATCTAACCAATTTTAATAGGGGATTATAAACCCTAACCGAAACCTATATAAAGTACCTAAATATTTTATATATCTCAATATATTTATTACCTTATTTAATTATTTATACTAATAAATATCTCACACAATCATCCGTACCTATTTTATATACCAGCTTCATCTAATATATTAATAAATATATTAAATTATCATAGTAACCACTAGCTATTAAATAACGTAGATACTAGTAGCTACAACCTTCTCCCATCTTCAACCTTCTCCCCTTTATAACTTTCTCCCATCTTCAACCTTCCTTTTACAACCTTCCCTTTATAACTTTCTCCCCTTTACAACCTTCCCCCCTTAGCAACTTTCTTACCAACTTTCTCTCATCTTCAACCTTTTTATCTTTACCAACTTCTCCCCTTTATTAGCTTCTACCTACCCTATACCTCGTCGGCGAACTACAATAAATAGAAGCGATAACTAGAACCCCTTAAGGTTAAAGGTTAATCGTATCGTCAATAGACCACCGCTACTACGAATTGGGTACGGCAAACGCGTACCCCTCCCTAAAATCTATCCATATCAACAACCGCAACAATAAACCAGTCGATAACGACCTTCAAATTCGCCAGGTTTTACACCGTTAATCGATAGCGACCATAATACGGTTATATCTAATACTAACGATAACAACGACTTCAACCAGTAGGAAGATATTAATAATAAGGGTGATAAAAATAGTAATAACGAGGGTAAATTAGATCTAACTTATATTTAACAATATATATATTATTAATAATAATATACCGCTAAACATTATTGACTAAAATAATTTCTACGAAAATATAAACCTTACAAACATCTGCTATAGGCTCGAAGACTTAATAAATAATAGACTGCCTATTAGATTCGACGAAGAATAAGCCTTAACCTCAAATATAATAAATGCGAATTTGACCGAAAAATATAAGAACTAAATACGACTGCATTCGAGGAAGATTTCGTAGATAATTGGGTGGCCAAATAAGCCGACCAAGAACCGGGAGTAGATATTCAACCTAGTACCACGGCGCGTGGCCTAATATTTAATACGTTAAAGTTAATCTATCATCACTATAATCGATACAAATATTTATTATATTTCCAAATAGCCTTTAATTTATATATTATTATTAATAAACGTTCATAGAAGTAATACAAGGCATGGATCGAAATTCTAAGCATATTGCGTAGCTAAGACGGGAGACTAATACTCAACATTCAACGCCTACCCAAACAAATTAAAACCCTCAAAAATCGTATAATTAAACGATTACCGTTAATCAATATACGCATAGCGAAAGTTCCCCTATAAACTGCCAAAATGAAGACTAAATCGGCTAATCGAAAAAAGCAGTAATAAAGTAAATAAGACGATTCCGAACTCGATTTATCAACGGTACCGGGACTACTATACTTCATAGACCCCCATTCCCTTTTCCAAGCCTTCTTCAATTCCGACACTACTTCCATATTGTATACGGGTATAGCGCATTTTATCGACAATCCAATAGAACTATATTATACACTTTACTAGTTATCATTTATTTAAATTACCTCTAGCGAATATATATATTTTATTAATAATTCAAAAAATAACGGAAAAGCCATCTTTCCGTCAGACTTCATATACTACTACTACTATAAGGAGAGCGATAATAAGTACGTATACTATTACCGCTTACCAAAAGACTATCCCGAATACTATATATATATCGGTCGTATTAAAATTATTAGTAAAAATTTCACATCCGATATTAAAGAATATATTGGCGAAATTACCTTAATTATTAACGAATATCTTAATTTCAATTAAATCGAAGCAAAAATCCTAAAGCTTAGATTATACTATTAAATTGGTTAGGATATAGCCTTCGAATAATATAAATTAATTATACACTTCGATAAAGAATATTAGATTCTTTAATAATAAGCTAACCAATTTACTCCTATTAATATTAATTACTTTAATAATAATATTCTAGACGACCCCAATCCCCTAATATAGACGGGAAAGTAAAAGGAGAAAAGGCGGTTTAAAAAATATACGACACAATTAAACGTCGAATAGAAAGATTAGCATTATTTCGTTCGCCGTATCTTAAATAAGATTGAAAATATAGACAAATACTAAATCGATTCTCTACAAATTACTAAAATAAAAATATACCCCCTTATATTTACGCCACCGCTACGGGCACAATTAAAAATTAAAGAATTCGGCCGTACCACCTTCGAACAATATTAGGATAAAGTTAACAACCCTAGCCTTAATATACTTAACTACCCAATACTAACTTTCATTAATAAATTTAATATATATCGCAATATATATAAATCTATTATAGGGGCATATTAAGTACCGGCTAGCCTTCTATATAATATTCAAGCTCGAAATATAAATATCTTTCCTATCGTCCTAGGACCCCATATATTAAATTTTAACGACGTTATTAAAGCATTAAGGTATTTAATACCATTAAACCAGGGCACAATTATAATACAAATTCAAAGAAGGCCGACATTAGTATTAGTATTTACACTTTATTATACTAGTAATATACTTCAACAAAATCAAAATACTAGTATTATTAGTATAGGTAGCTATAAATTCTATCGTTTCTATTTCATTAGCCCAAATTACATCGTCAACTAATAAAATATCTTAGAAAATTTTACCCCTAATATTATACAATATTATCACCAGCATATGCAAATAAAGTACGAAGTTAATATCAATATAACCAACAAAGGAAACAATACAGCCTATCGGACACAATAGGGTATTAGTATCAATCGGCCAACCTTATTCGACTTAACACCGGCCCTCAATATTATCCTAACACAACCCCCTAACCCGGCCTATTCTAAATACAAGGGTATTATAGCCGAAACCCATAAAATACTTCTAAATATTTTTTTAACCCCCAAAGCACGTATTAAATATAGTCGTACTATCCGACATTAACCATTTCCCTCCGGTTAGACGGCACTACCTTCCCCGATTTCCTACCTCGGTAGTTACACCTTAACCGACCACGCCAAATAATGTATTATAGCACCCCCATTATTTACAACTTAATTTCGCAAAGAGCATATCGAACATTATATATAGGAAGCATAGAAGTCTATTATCCAACCAAACCGTAGAAACGAAGAAGACGAAAACGAAACAATATCTAAGCTAAATATTAAATTACTAGCTTATTTCGCTAGGGCTTTAGTAACTATAGCCTAGAGCAATTACGTATTAATAAATACTAGAAATACCGCGGACGAATACAATAATATAGACTACTACGTTTTAACTACTAGACAATAATATACGAAACTATATAATATAATAATAAAGGCAACTGCTAATAATCTAAAGGCAAACTCGTTTCGAATTAGAACTAAACTAAGTCAATTGCCTTCTGCTTTACAATAATCATTTCGTCGTTCGTTAATATTAAATACAAGTACTACTATTAGGGCAAGCGGCTATAATAAAGCGGATAATATTATAACGGAAGATGAAGAAGGGGGTATAGTAGCTAGAGCAACTATAGAAATTACTACCCTACCTAAACGTATAAAGAAATATATCAAAAAGGCATTATACCTAAATATATATTTGGGTATATATTATAGTGAACTTTACGAATAGTATAGTCCTCCTGGATTATTAAACGTATTGGCGGAAGAAAAGTATTATAAGTAAGTTTAGTTTACCCTTGAATATAAGTGTTTACCCCTAAATCCCCTAAAGCCAAAAGTCTTAGCGCCCGCTAGGTATAGGTACAAATACAGGCACTTGTACCACGTAACTTAGGCCGTAGATGCGAGGTATAAAACCGACGCCCGGGATCCGTATGTTAATTAATACTAACAATAACCAGACGACTCAAAAAGACGGCCGAAACGACCAATAGTAAAGAGGTTGAACGGTGGATCCTCGAACAAGAGCGTATTATCCATACGATTCGATTTACCCTACTCAATTCCTTTGCCGCCGACGATTCGGAGTTGGCCGACTAGATTAGCCACATTATTAAAGAAGCCCCCAGTTTATTCGACAATCTGTTCTACGAAGATAAAAAGCAGCTTAATACGAATAAAACCAAGCAATACGAAGAAGCGGAATTTAATATCCTAAATTCTACTAATAATACGCATATCCGGCTAAGTATTATCGGCAAATTAATAGATATACAGCGAATCTACTACCCTATTATTAAATTATACCTACTATTATCCATTACTTCGATATTTAATTTATTCCATCGTATTCTATCTCGGGCGTACGATTTAAATTATAATATATTAAGAATCTTAAAGTTTACGGCTAGTAGCCTATAGTATAGTAAAAGGGTATTATTTACCGATAGGTACGTATTCTATACCTACCCTCCACTATACCCTTTAATATTATGCCTATATACTTACCTATACCTATGCCCTCTAATACTATCTATGCCTATACCCTCCAATACCATCCATGCCTATGCCTATACCTATGCCTATACCCATACCCATACCTATACCTATACCTATACGCTCGGAGCCTATACCGAAATAGCTATTAACTAACGGAGTTAACTATTAGAGGTATTTACATCAGTATATTATTATCGGAGAGTTTAATATAATATATATATACAGTCTCTATAATACTAGGGCACATCAATATAATCACACATCTATTATATATCTATTATATATTTAGTATAGGATTATAATACCGTTTAATATCCTAATACTATAATAATACTATCTAATATTCCTATAAATTCGCCTAAGTATAGGTCCAATTATTTTTAACCGAAATCGAATTTACTAATTATAATTACTATATAGCCTGTATTCCATACCTTCCGGTATTATACTTTTAATATTAGTAATTATATCAAATATAACCGGCCTAATAACCCCGGTCCTAGCCCTAATCCTGGTCCCAATTCCGGTCCTAATTCCGGCGCCAATTCTAACGAAGGTAATAATATCGCCCGTATCGACTATATCTTTATATACGAATAATACAACGAACGGCGTATTTTCCTTATATTAATTAAAGTTAAGCCCTTTAATTATATTAACCTATCCTTCGAATTATAATTCGTCGAAGATTGTAAGCCCCTAATTATTAACTTACTAACTCACTTTACTAATAGATAGAGTATATATTGTAGATATTTCAAGAATTTATAAACGTGGCGATAGTTACGAACCTCGCATGGTCTAGGTTAATTGGGACATTATATAGATGTGAAGGTATGTGTTTTAGTTGTCTTGCCTTGAGTATACAAATTAATATTGTTATAGGATTCTAACGGCCTTTTGTAATTTGGGGATAGTTTATAGTACGTTCAAATTGATGATTATGGACCTTGCTTGCCTTCGGTAGTATTATAATACTAATTTACATTAACGTTTGGCAGTATCTAGTAATAATATTGAACAACTTGAATATATACAACTTCTTAAACGTATATAACTTCCAAGACTAGTACCTTATTATTTAACCCCTGCTAATAAATAGGTATATGCTAACTAATAGTAATACTTAACTATAATATATATCCGAATATTAATGTAGGTTATTAGTATACAAAGTTACCCCTGACTAGATTGACGACCGTAACGTTCGTAGACCTTTGTATCCCTAAGCGTATTAATCGCAGCGTATTAATCGTAGCGCAGCGCATCTATTTGCTTAATATTGTAAGTTCAATCCCAATACGTAGTTCGCATCCTAAAACCGGCGTGCAGCGCCGGCCGCCCGGTGCCCGGTGCCGGGTGCCGGGTGCCGGGTACCGGGTGCAGGTGCTAGGCGGTGCCGGGTACAGGTGCTGGGTGCCGGGTGCCGGGTGCAGGTGCTGGGCGGTGCCGGGTGCAGGTGCCGGGTGCAGGTGCCGGGTGTAGGTGCCGGGTGCAGGCGCTGGGCGGCAATAGGTGGACCGTGCGGGGGTAGGCGGCAGGCAGGCGACCGGCAGGTAGGCGACCGGCCGGCAGTAGGCAATCCGTAGATAAATGTATGCACCTCGCTCGCGACTTCCCAACGTGAATTTTCTATACGTACCTCGCAACTCATACAAGCTGATATAGGCTGATATAGGTTAGACCCACCCACAGGGCTATAGACCAATCAGAACTATAGATACAATTTACCGTCGTTAGACAATTTACAGTCCAGACCTACCTACCGTCGCAGGGTAGTAGGTTGAGCAATTACGGTCGGGAGTGCAACTTACGGTCAATTGACGGTAAGTTGATAGTATATTGCACTGGGGGTTCCGGGGGTATATACGGATAACCATCTAAGACATTAGGTTCACCAGTACAAACAATCAGATAAGGTAACAAACATACTGAAATATGCAAAGTACCTAGGTACCTTATGCAGGTCTCGGTCCATTAGGGTCCACAATCCCCTGCTAAGACTGGCTAGACAAAGGGTCTAAGAATACCCGCGCCATACTACCCTGCGCTAATACATTTACGTAAATGCCTTTAAACAACGACGGAGTCAATACTAAACCATCGATTACTACATTTACCTATCGCTATTAATAATACCCCGCCATTTTATTTAATCCTTTAAACTATTTACTTGTATAGAAAGCACTAGACGTGGCTGACTATACCCCGCGCAATTAATAAAAATGCCCCGCTATATCGTATTGCGGCGGATGCTATTTACCGACGGATTAAAGACGGCCGGAATTATAAATAATTTAATACCCGCCGTCCGTCTAAATTTCGATACTATTTATATCGGTTAGAATAAGTAGCAAACAATTACCCCGCTTACGTTATTAAAAGGCGGTAGAACTATTGTAATCATATTTACCTATATTATCGTTAATAAGTAGCTGAGGTTACCCGCTATTATTATTACCCCGCCGCCGCCTTTTTATTTCAACCTTCGAAAGTACCGCGCAATTTAAGTTAAGCGAAGATTAAGCAAACATATCTCCAGTCCGCCTTGTTAATCCGCCAAACTTTCTCCCTCCTCCTCAAACTTTCTCCCCTATTAAACTTCCTTAACGAGTCCGAGTTCGAGCTACTTTATAATTACCGTAAGTATTACCCTAATCTGACATTGTGCGCGACTGTGATTGATATTATTTATTCTAGATGGAGGGCTCTGTAAAGAGGAAGAGAAAACCCGTATAAAGGACCGTCAGCTTCGAAGGTTACTAAGATGACGATAATAATAACAATAATAATGACCCTACCGAAGAGTATTACGACGAAGGAAACGTCGATTACAATAAGGAATTGCGATAGTAAATTACTAGTAATGCACCTACGTCGCCGATTATGAGCCCAGCCAAGCTAGTATAAGCGCCTGTATATATAACTGAACGCTTCGATATAACCGGTATAGGTACTTATTAATAGATTTTCAAAGTATAGGCCCAAGTAAGTTAATACCTATTTATATATATATTTATATTTATTATCGGTATAGTACTAATAATATTCTAGGGCTAATGTAATATAACCTTACCGGCCGGACTGAGTCCTCGGACCGTAATTAAAAAGAATCTCAAAAAGAATACTATAGCCTATATTAAATTTATTGCAACAAGTTTAACCGATCCTTTAACTAAGGATTCTTAGGCGGCAACCCGCCAACCTCTTCCCCGCCAGCCCCCTCAATAATAATAACCTATTACTATAACTACCCCTAATATAATATTATATAACTGTTATAATTAATAATATTATAAATAATAATAGTATTATAGATAGTAATAATATTATAAATAATACTAATAATATTAGTAATATTTAATATAAGATATTATACCTCGCCCAAGTATATTACCGCTATAAGATATATTAAATTTCCTATCCTATAATAGCTTCGTTAAATACTAGACTTGGTTACTAAACCGATAGTTATAATACCCCCCTTATTTTAGTAGTTGTGGTCGTGGCTAAGGTTAAGGCTAATATCCCTCCCCTCTCGGTCCTCCTAATGGCTGTAATTAATAAGGCTAGCAAATGCCTCCTTTAGGTCGCGGTAGTAGTTAAGGCTAAAACACCCCTCTTGGTCCTTCTGGTTGTGGTTAATAAGGTTAGCAATATCCCTCCCTTCTTGGTCTAGGCTGTAGTCGTGGTTAAAACCCCCCTTTTGGTCCTTTTGGTCGTAGCTAATAAGGCTAATAATATCCTTCCCCTCTTGGTTTAGGCCGTAGTTGTAGTTAAAACCCCCTTTTTGGTCGTAGCGGTCGTAGCTAATAAGGCTAATAATTGCCTCCTCTTAGTCCTTATAGTAGTTATAGCCAATTTCCCCCCCAATACCTATTTACCCTAGCCCAGGAAGCCCAGTAAGCCCAGTAAGTCTAGTAAGTCTAGTAAAGTCAATAATCTTAGTAATCCTAGTAAAGTTAATAAGGCAAAAAGAAGATTATCCCCGCCTAGAAGCGTAATAAAGGGTTATTATAATAAAGGTCGTCACAGCAAAGCCATATACGTAATACCGATAGTATAATTGTAAGCGAATTTAGCACACAGCGGTTTAATATTTTCGAACGGGCTACCGAAGAAACCCGTAAACGGGAGCGTAAGCGCTTGGAAGTAGAAACTAAGAAAGCAAAAGAATTGCGGAAAGTTCAATTAGAAGAATAAGATTGTATTAGCGAAGAAAACGCCGAACGAGAGTAGAATACTAGATTGGGGGATAAATAACCGCCTAAACCGATTCCTAGGCCCGTTAAGCCCGTTAAGCCCGTTAAGCCCGTTAAATTAATCAAGCTAATCGACGTTCTAAATAATAAGTTTAATAATTCCGAATTGGATTTAAACGAAGATAAAACAGTAAGGGAATAGTTTACAAAAAGACTCCGTACAATATAAGGTGAAAAAAACAAGAGGGTAAGACTTTCACCGTCATTCTTCGAAAAACCTAATAAAAAATCCAATACTACAACCCTTACGAAGTCGCTTACTACCGCAAGCCAAACTACCGGGGTTCGCTCAATAATAGGCATCGAAATTATATTTATTAAAAGTAATTAACTATTCAATAATAATAATAATAAAGAATTTGGCGATATTAATACCCATAAGCCGTCTAACACTTCTAGTACATCCAGTACATCTAATTTCGGCAATATTAATAACGAAGAGTTTAACGACCGTAATACTTCTATTTCTAATTATATCAATTACAACGAAGAAGATTTTAATCCCCCTAGTCCATCTAAGTCTAATTATAGTAACTAATATCCAAAAACGCCTATTCAAAATAGTAGCGGTTTAAATAATCGCCGTAAATAGGATAGTAGAAGCCTTTTAGAAAACGCCTACCTAAAATATTTCGAACCTTTAACCCATACTAGTCTTTAAAAACTTTAATAAATTAATTAAATTCCTAATCGTTTATAGTATAATCCGATCGAAGATAATTACTATTATATTCCCGATCTTAACTATTACAAAATTCCCCATTATACCAATATCCCCCGGAATATTAATATTCCTAAAAATAACCTAACTATTATTAACAAAATTAATAAAAAAATATAGTAATCGTTATTCTTATTCTACTATAACTAATTTACTAGTATTATTATTAAACGGGTATATAATTTCTAAATCGATCCTCGGAAAAGAAGGTTCAAAAACCTTCGCTAATATACTTTAAATACTTACCGACATCTAAAATTTCATTACTTTATTATTAGCATACGATAATTCTTTATAAATATCGTTGTAGATAACCCGTATATATTAAAATACAATTTAAATACCCCTAATCCGGAGTATAAACGAATATTTAAAAGCCTTATTTCGAACTAGATTAATAAACGTACTTTCAATTAAATATATAAATATATTACTAAATATATTAATTACGAAGACTCTTTTAATAATAAGGATAGCCTTATTTAATTTTACTTCTAAACTAAATTTTAAGATATAAGTATAATTTAATTCAAAATTATTAAATCCGAGCGGGCTATAAATAAAGGCCGTATTCTTAATATATTATAACGTACCGACGAGAATTTATATAAGGATATACGTAATAAATATATAAATTTGCCTTTTAAAAAGAAGTATAAATATATTAAATACAACTAATTTATTAATATACTTTTAAAATTCGTCCCCTAAATTATCCAATTAGTAAGAGCGCTTAATTTAGAAGCTGCCGCCTATACTCTAATTGATCCCAACGAATTACCTCCTCTACTAAGGACTAATAATTACCTATATACTAATTAATAACGCCTAATGGCGACCGAAGAGTTTAACGTGTTTAGTCTAAATTAAAGCTATTATAATAATAGAGGTAATAGTAGCTATAGATACGAGGATAGCTACTAAAAGGGTTTTATCGACTACGGATATAATTAAAGCTATAGTTAAGGTTATAATAAGAGATATAGCGGTCCTTAATATAGTTATGGCGGTTATTAAAGCGGTTATTAAAGCGGTCATTAGTATAGCTATAGTAGTCAATAAGGCGGTTATTAAAGCGGTTATTAAGGCGGTTATTAGTATGGCTATAGCGGTCAATAAGGCGGTCATTAAGGCTATGGCGGTTAACAAGGCGGTTATCAAGGCGGTCATTAGCATAGCTATAGCGGTCATCAAGGCGGTCATTAAAGCGGTCATCAAGGCGGTTATTAGCATAGCTATGGCGGTCAATAAGGCGGTCATTAGCGTGGCTATAGCGATCAACAAGGCCGTTATTAAGGCGGTTATTAATAAGACTACCAAGGTATAAATACAGCTAGTTACGGTAGTAATTATAATATATTATATGAAAGCTACGAATATATACTAATTCGTCCTACTAAAGCCCAACGTTAAGTCCTAGTTGGTAGCCGTCGGAATATAACCAGTACGGCACCGCCCAACCCTCGAGATAAACGTCAACCGCCGCCGCCCAATAATCCCGGTAGTCCTACTGGTCCTCCTTATAGTCGTACCCCTAGTACTAGCCGTAGCGGTAGTCTTGCTAGTCCCCCTCGTACCCCTAGTACTAGCTGTGGCTAAGTATTTGTAGCAACTATAAGTATTACTCCCCTAATTCCTAGACGCATTCGTATGCCTCCGATATTAGAGAGTATACTCGTTTCTTCGACCTTCGAGTTTGAGAGTATACTCGTTTCGACCTTCGAATCTAAAATATTAACTAGTATAAAGTCCTTAAATCTTTAAAAGATTCTTCTAGCAATTGGCTTTCTTCATTTAGCTTGAATTTTTCAATATTATTAGAATTACCTATATAGTTATATACCAATTAATAGCATCAACAACGTTTTCAGGCATACGTTCACCATTATAGTATTCAGCGTTACAGTTAATATTATAGAATTTATTGTCGTAGCGGTATTTATTATCGTACTTAGCGATACTTACAAGCATACTTATAGTAGATTATATTATAATAGTTATATAGATAGGTAGATTGTTTTCTATATTATTGTTCATTAATATAATTTTAGTTTAGTCTTTGTGTAGTAATATTATTAGTGTTAGTAATGCATTTAGCGGACGTGGCCCGTGCGCGGTAATTTGGTAATTGTGATAGGCGTATTGATTTGGCGGTACAATATTAAATTAGCAAGACCCTAATCGACGTCGCAATTACTTTTACGACCGTACGATGTGAGCGCCGCGGCGTTAACTTGGCGTTCAATTGGCAAGACCCCAGTATCGCAATTGCCTTGCGACAGTACGTGCATGACTTGCTTAATTGAATGGGCAAGACCCCAGTATCGCAATTGCCTTTACGACCGAAACGTATATAACTTGCTATTGAATAGGTAAGACCCTATGATGATACCTGCCTTTCTGGGCGATTTTGAGAAATGTCGCGACGGTAAAATGCTTAGCGATTGTAAAATGCTCTATACCGTCCTGTAATAGTAAAGTAATAGTAAAAATCAGTTTACAGGGGGCGTACGGTAATGACACAGTAAATAGGCTTCTATATACCCTTAGCTAAGTACCATAATATTATTTCGCCTAATAAATAGCTAGAATAAAATAATCGCTTCTAATATATAGCTAAATATATAAAGTCTATTATATTTATAAATATCTTTTAGAAAGATATTTAGCGTATTAATACTCTTACTCCGGTAATTATTATATTATCTACTTATTAATAAAGGCCCGGTCTATAGAATAATAATATAATACGCCCCGAACCTACTTTTAACCTACCTAGATTTTCGAACGGTTAAATATTAATATTTAATTTTAATATATAGTATCTTCCTTTAGGATATCCTCCTTCTTTGAAATATCCTATTATTTTTAGATACTCGGTTATTACTTAGGCTTTTTCGCCTAATTATTAATTTGTACTTCGCTTTTTAATACCGGCCTAGTATTTTTCGCTTAACTAGCCTCTATTTAGTAATTATATCCTTTATAATTATATTCTTTATAATTATATTCTTTATAATTATATTCTTTATAATTATATCCCTTATAATTATATCCCCTATAATTATATCCCGGCGAATTATTATTCTTCTTACTTTACAACCCTTGTATAATATTAATAGTAGTATTATTATTAATTATTTTCGCCTTTATAAAGCTTAATAGTAATAGATTTGCAAATTGTTGAATAGGAAATTTAGGTACGGGTCTAAGTACAAATATAAATAATATAACGATAGATGCAATAGTAAATGCAATAATAGATGGAATAATAAATATAGTAATTTCAATAACAATTTCTTTAATAAAGGGCTTCCTAAACTCCCTAGCCTATTTAAGCTCCCTAACCCACCTAAATGCTTGCTCCTACCCTTAGTAATAATTAGAAGGATATCGAACGCTTCCTTTATAGTAGAAGTTTCGCCGATACGAGCGAATTTTCACAAATATAAAGTACTATACTAAAATAAATTAATTAATAGACCTTCAATTGTAAAGCTAACTATAAGGTAAAGGAGGCTCGTAAAGTAGAAGAGTTTTGTAAAAGTTAGGAAAATAAAATGGAGTAACTTCGTTAAGTATAAATCGCTAAGGAAAAGGTTTAGGCTTAGGCCCCGGCAAAGACTAGACCCCCTTGTAAAGTCTTAGTACGATAGGGTGGGAAATACCTCAATATACGAGGTAGGTCTATTCTTGTTAAAAGACTTTAGCCTAACCGGTTGGAAGGGACCGGTTAGGCCGTAAGGGTTTTTATATTCGTACGAGCCCTCGGTAGGCCCGGCCTTCGGCGCTCGTATTCCAACCGAGCGCCTCCACCCTTATCGGTCTCGCTTATCGAACCTACTCTATATCCCGTATTAAGTTAGGCTTAGTAGCCTTACCCTATATCGGCCTATCCTAAGCCTCCTACTCTATATTTTTATAATTATCCCCCCCTTTAAAAGTTATAGTCCCTTATAGTTCGTACGTATATACTATTTTATTTATTTTATAATTATATACTTTATTATTTTAGCGGGGCTTTATCGGCGAATCCCTAGCCGTCCCCTTCCTTTTAAGCACTTTTATACGTACAAATATAGTACTCTATTTCCTATTCGCTACCTATATTTTATTTAATATACGGACGTAGTATTCTACTTCCTATTTATTACCTATACTTTACTTAGTATATAGACGTAGTACTTTACTTCTTATTCGTTATTTAAAGTTTCTTAGGGTTTTTTATAGTTTATTAACGTTATTCCCCCCCCTAAATACTTAACCCTCTAAATAATTATATACCCTTTATTTTTATAGTAAGCGTATCCTATTTTTACGTACTATAATTATTCGCCAACCTTTATACTAATTATTTTCTCCTTAATTAGCTTCTTATATTATACTTTCTTATATACTACGATTATTCGCCGATTCGTAAATTAATTACCCTTTCTCAAATTAACTTCTTTTATTATATTTACTTTTTATATAACCTTTATTTCCTTAAACCTATTTTTACCAACCTATTATTATAATAGTTTAGTACGCTTAAATATCGGTTTTCGAAAGCCCTACTAACAGTAACGAATTTCCCCGCGCTATAGCTAATTTCCCTTATATTATAACGGAACGAATTTTACATCGCTACCCTTTTAATATAATAAAGGGCTTTCCCTTTATTTAAATATAAATATATAATTTCTTTTTTCCGTATTCGCAAGCGCTTATTCGGCGATTTATATTAATTTTATTACTATTTTTAAGATAGCGAAACAACGCTTTACTTATAATATTCGCTTATTATATATTTAAATCCTTTATTCCTTTACTACCTCTAGACTAAGGATTTGGGAAATATTTGCGCCCATTATTAGGTATAGAATAAAGTTTACCGCCCGGTATATATTTTTCTTTTTTAATTCCCGAAGTACTTTATCAATTAATATTCGTCGGTTAAATCCCCTTTAAATATTTAGGGATATTCTAGTACTATTAATACTATATATTAAATATCCTTCGTTACGTCTAAGCCTATTATAATAATAATCTTTTTTATAATAATATTATAAATATTCTTATATACGTTCGTATAAATATTTCGAAAGATTTGCACTTTATTAAGAATTTATATAATTATTTTAGTAAATTTATTAATAAATAGGCGGCGACCGGTCGCAATAAGGCTACTTTTAGCGAACTTTTAAAGGAAATACGCTCGTTACGCCGTTTCGCCTCTATAATTATAACTATTTTATATTATAGTTTCCGCCTTAACGTATATATAAATACCGCTTAATATTTTAAAACTATAGCCGTATTTACTAATAGTCTACCCTTCGCCGAATAAGCGCCTAGTATTCTACTTTTAATAAGGATAGCTTTAAATTAATTTATCGTTTAGTAGTCGTATAAGTTCTCTATTTACTAATTTTAAAAGTACAAGAAAAATTGGCGTTATAAACTTCCGTTTTCTATTTACGTAAAAATACGGGAATTATTATCTATAAATTTAAAATTTAGGATTAAATTACGTACTTTTTAGCCGGGCACTTACTATTAAACTAGGCTTCGTATTACCCGTCCCGCGCCGCTTTTTAAATAAAATTATATTTTTAATATTTAAATTCTACATTATATTACCGATAACGAGGAAAATAACGATTATTAATCGCCGACTATCCGTTTTAATAATCCAATCCTTTTTCCCTTTATTTTTATTAACTCTTATTTCTAATTTATCCTATTAATACTTTATACTATTAATAGTCCTACTATTTATTAACGTATCTTCTTTATTTATAGTATTTAAACTATCCTTAAATTTAATATAGTTACGCCCAAAGATAATAGCCCTTCCCCTAATATTTCCCCTATTACCAATTAAATAGTTTCTAATAACGAAAGAAATAATAATAATATTTTTTCTACAGCCAATTCTCTAAGCGGCGGGGCTTCGGAATTTTATAATTCGTTTAATTCCTTTTATTTTTTTCGTTTACAAAATTCGTCTCCTTTAAATTCGTTTAACCCTCCTTTTTTAAATAGTAAATATAATAATATTATTAAACTTAGCCCCGAAGCCTTTCTTTAATACATTAACTCTATATTTAATAATTTAAATAATAATAATCTTACCCTTAATTCAATAAATATTAATATTAAATCCTTCGCCGAATATTCGGAAGGTAATACTTCTTTAAATTTATAATTTATTAGCAAACTATCGGTTTTTAATATACCCCTAAACCCTCTTTTAATTATTCTTATTTTTAATTATAATTATCCTTTTATATAGTAAGGCGGGGAAATTTTTACTATTAAGGGTAATTCGGTAATTTCTATTATAAGCAATATCCGTCGTCTTCTTTTAAACGATTTTCTAAATAGTAATTTTCGCCTTTATCTTAGGACCTCTATAGTACGTAGCCAATATTTTCGGTACTATTAATTTTTATTAGAGCGCCATTATATACCGACCCTTCTCCGCTAGAAAGTTTATAAGTTAGAATTACTTTTAGATTGCCGTATTTCTATTATACCGATTCCCGAAACTTCTCCTAAATTTATTCTACTATAAGAGAATATAAATATTAATAGTAAAATAAGTTAATATAACCCGAATAGAGAGCATTCGCATTTAATATAATTATTTTATAACCCTTCTAAGCCTCTAATTGTATAACCGATTTTTCACTTCTTATTCGCCATTAGAAGACCCTTTACGCCCCCTTCTATATAAGAATACTATCCCAAAGCGGGGTTTATTATAATTACCGGTCCTTCAACGCTTTATCCCCCTTCGGTTATATTTTTTCGTATCCCCTATTTTTCTTTAAATATATTTTTTAAAGAATTTAATCTATTTGCCCGTTTTTACAATTTAATAAACGTCGGTAACCTTTATACGCTAACCTTATTATCCGAATTTAATCTTCCTACGTCCCTATTTATATAGAGTATAATTATTAACGTACATTCTCCTACTATTATATAGGCCGAAGTAGGCCCCTCTATTAGCGTTAATTCGCTATTTATTAATTAATTTAAATTACTTTCTCTTCGTCCTTTAATAAAATTTAAGATTATTATCGGCGGCCCTTCGGCTAAAACGGGCCCTATTATTATAATTAACCCCTCTAAATATATTCGCCCGCTCCCTTTTAAGAGGGGTAATATTTAAATACTGTTTTTAATTATTTTCTAATACCCTTCAGTCGGTTTTCCTTCGGCTTTTACCTTCGTAGCTTCGCCCCGTAGGCTTAGCCGTCGTCCTTCCGCCGCTAAAAAAAGTAAAAGTAAAAATATTAGTCCTACTCCCTTTATAGCTATTTATTTAGAGCCTTTTTCTAATTCTTTTATTAGTAGTCAATCGTTTGCGGCCCGCCGTTCTCCTTAGAAGTAGAATATATTTAAAACCGCTACTAATACTAATAATCCTAATAAGCATTATAAATAGCGGGTCGGTTATAAATTTTCTTTAGTAAATTACTAAATCTTTTATTTATTTTCTAATACTTAAACCTTTTATTCGCCTTTTTATCGGCTTCGTACTAAATTATTTAATATAAATATAATTCTTTATAGTAGAATAGAATTCTCTTTATTTATCTTATTAATTTATATCGTCTTACTTTTTATATACCCGTTATTTAATCTTCTAATACTTAGAAAGCACTTTCTACGCATTATATAAATATTCTACTAATTCTTAAATATTATATTCGATAGATTATCCCGTCTACTTAATTAAGAATTTCTCATCTACCCTTTTCCTTTAATAATCTACGATTTCTTCTACTTCTTATTTATCCTAATCTTCTACTAATTCCGGTAACGGTATTTCGTCAATAACTTTACTATTAATTTTCTATAGTTCGAATAGGCTTACCGGGAATACGTCGTATATCTTCTAATATTTCGTAAATAAGATAATTTAATATATTTAAGATCCAATCCGCTCGACTATTTTAATTTTAATAAAGGTAAATATAAATTTATAATTCTAAAAATGAAAATTCTTAGTAAACAATCCTATAAAATTGCTTAATCGGAATTTAATCGGCGTATATCGCTTATTATACCCTTTCTTTTAGTTTTTAATAGCCCGTTCCCAATATTAGCGTATAAACTTCCGTACGGCTTCTAAACGCTACAAACGCTCCTTTACTCTTTAAACTTTTAACTTATAACGTCTTTCTATATATTCGATTATACAAGGGTAGAAATTATATAGGGCTTCGAACAGCGATACTCCTATAATTACATACTTAGAATTATTATAAGCGAATTCAACCTCCTACAATTAGCGGGACTATATAGTACCATCCTTTTCGATTACATTAATATAGAGGAGTTCTTTAATTATTTAATATATTTATTCTATTTATTTATCGGTTTAAGGGTAGAATATAGTAAATAATTAACGTAATATACTTCGGGTCTTAGTAAATTCTTTTTAAAACTCGCTAATAAATAATTTATTCCTATTATTAATAATTCTTAAAAGGGAACTAAAGCGATATTCCACGTATTTATAAAAGAAACTAATTATTTCTATAACGTTAAAAGTCTTTTTAATAAATATTATTATTGCGAATTTTATAAACCAATTAACGATAATTAAAATAATATCGTATATATTATTATAAAGCCCCTAATTCGGCGGTAAGCTAATAATAAAATCTATACTAATCTCCTAAAAAGGTTGTTCTAATAGTAGCAAGGATTGTAAATCTCCGTAGGGCTTATATTTAAATCGTTGTATTCTTTAATATAATTCGTATTTACTAATATATTCCTTTATATTAATAGCGAAGTTTTCTCAGTAGAATTTTCTTTTAATTAAGTCTAACGTTTTAAAAGTATTTATATAACCTACCCTCGGGTTATTATAATAATTGCGTAGGAATTCTTTATATAGTAAACTTTTATTAAAGATTATTAACCGTCCTTTAAATTATAAAACCCCTTAATTATCTAATTTATACCCTTTAATTATAAAGCTTTTTACTCGTATAGGCGCCGCTAGGTCGGTAATATTAGGATTTCTAAGCTAGAATTCTTTTATAATAATATAAAGTTTTTAACTCTCTTTAATTACGAAGGGGTATTCCTTACGTAAAATCTTTTTAACAATCCTTTTAAGTAGGATTTAAGGAAATAGGTTATTTTTTAATTTAGTCTCCTATATCCGACAGGTCGCCGACCGAATAACTTTCTTAATTTATTTAACGAATAAATAAATTATAGACTATTTCCTATATTCGTAAGGGAATTTTACTTCGAATATTTTCCTTATTTCGAAGGAGAATTATTATATTAGCCCTAATTTCCGTTAGAATATTAGTAAAACGTTACCGTATTCTATTTCCCCCTTTATATAATTTAACTTCTTAAATAAATTATCCACCGGGTTAATTTTGCCTAGCCGGTAGGCGATATTAAAATTAAATTATAATAATTAATATACCTACTATACGAACTTCCTTCGGAGGTCCCTCGCCGGTAATTCGATAATACCCATTAATACTTAATAATCTATAAGGATTTAGAATTTTTAAAATAATTTTTTTAAATAATAGTTTTAATATTCCAAATTTATAATAATTATAAAGAGTTCTTATTAGCCTATATATTAATATTATTCTATTTTTATAAGTTTCTTTAAAAAAAAAGGCTACTAAATATTATTAATCGCTTATTTTCTAGGATAGGATACCCGAAATAGCCTTTACCGAAGTATCTATTTCTACCTATATTTCTTTCGACTAATCCTAATATTAGAAGATAAGCGTTAATATAAAAGTTTCTTTAAACATTTCGAACGTTTTATCGGCTATTTTTAATTATTTAAAAAGCCCCTTCTTCCTCCCGTTCTAACTTCTTTTTAAAAGGTCCGTTAGTAAGGCTATTAATTTAGAATACTAATAAATAAACCGCCGATAAAAGTTCGCGAACTTTAGAAATATTTATATATTGTAGAAAGATTCCGGCCTAAGCTACTCCTTAATTACCTTTATTCTCTTAAAGTCTATTATAATACCCTAAGTCGTAATTCAGTAACCGAGGAAGTTTACGTATTCTTTATAAAATTCGTACTTAAATAACTTTATATAGAGTTAAGCGTCCTTTAAGCGTTCGAATACTAATTGTAAATATTTATTATATTCTTCTTTACTCTATAAAAATATAAGGATATTATTAAGGCAAATAATTTAAATTTTATCGACTAAATCCGCTAAGGCTCTATATATATACGTTTAAAAGGTAGCCGGGGCGTTTATTAAATTAAATAATATAATTATATATTCGAAATATTTATATTAGGTTTTAAACGCCGTTTTCTATTCGTCCCTTTCCTTAATACGGATTCTATAATAAACTTCTTTTAAATCGACCTTAGAAAAGACTTTAACGCCCGCTAAACGATCTATTAATTCGCCAATTAGCGGAAGTAAATAATAATTTTTAATAATAATTTTATTAAACCTATAATAATTTATATAAAATTGTAAGGAACTATCCTTCTTAAGTATAAATAGGATTAATACTCTTACTAGGTTATCTAAATATTAGATTTATCCGGCTCGCAAATTTTCTTTTAAATAATCGTAAAATATATTTAGCTAGACTTTCAATAAAGGGTAGATCGCCTTTTTTAATACGGTCTCCCCTTCTTTAATTTTAATAGTATATTCCGCATTAAGGAGGGTAGGGAATATTTTAGCCCCTTTCTCCGAAAAGTAAAATTCGAATTCCTTTAATACCGGTAGGATTATTGCCGGCCCGTTAGCGGCATCCTCTTCGTCCTTATCGATATTTTTAAGGGTAGGTCTTAAAGGATTATATACTACCGTTATAGAAGCGATAAAAACTTTTTCGCCTTATATTACTTTACGTATAAAAATTTTTAATTCCGCTATTTAAAGTCTATTAAATTCGAATTTATTACTATGTATATATATAATAATACCTTCTAAACCTATATTTAATATTAATATTAATAGTAGTAATATATATACGTCTCTACGGATAATATAAAATAATTATATTATTTCTTATTCTTAGCTATTTATATTCTTTAATAAGAGGGTAACTTCGAAAATTCTATAATACTTTATTTTTCCGCCGTTCGTACCTATAAGTACAAATATTACTATAGTTATAACTTATTTTAGTTTATACTTCCTAGCGAAATTCTTACAAATTATATTAATTTCCGCGCCTATATTTAAATTTATATCGACCTTTTATCGACAACCTTTTAACGTTATTACTATCACTATTATTTTTATTAAATTATTTCTTCCGGCCGTTTTAAAATTAGTAACCTCCTTAAATAACGGTTTATTTAAAGGGTTTAATCTTTTAATAATATTAAGGAATCGGATAACTCTTTAATCCTTTTAAAATCTTCTAATAGTTTATTAATTAAAATACTTTAGACCGCCGCTCTTTCGCGCGGTTTATACCTATTTATTTTAAGCTTTTTAGGGTAATCCCGGGTAATATATCCCTTTTCTTAGTAATTATAATATTTTTACTAGGAAATTCGGGAATTTGATTCCTATTTATCCGGAGACCGGTCTCTCTTCCAATAATCCTGGGAAAAACGTTGCCAGTCCTGGTTTTATTCCGATTAGTCGTTATAATTATTATTATATTATTTCGAACGGTTATTATCCTAAGGTTTTAGAGAACTTTCCTTCCTTCCCTATTTCTATTCGGCGTCTTTTATTTATTATACTAAAGCCTTCTATATAACTTCTTATATATTGGCGACGGAGATACTTAAGGTTTCGAAATATTATTTAATTTTAAGTATTAATTTGAAGAAGAAAATATAAATAATATCCTTATTATTTTTAATATTTTGTTTAAGCCTTTAATAATAGGCGTTAAATTTTTCGAAAAAGATCTATAGGTTTTCGTTATCCTTTTAATATATATTATAAATTTCGGCCCGGATATTTATTTTATAGTATTCGGGTATAATATATTCCTTACGTACGAATTTAAAAAATTCTTCCTATATAGCGTCCCGTCTCTTATTTTTACTATCTAGTAGTATAATAACGAAGGTTCGCTACGACGTAGCCAGCTTTTCTTCTATATAGGTCTACGCCTATAGGATCTTTTAATAATTATTAATGTTTTTTCGTATTCGGTTACCGTTCTATAAGCCTTTAATCTAATTTTCGACTTCGGTATTAATATTAGACGTAATAAAATAGTAAATACTATACGTAGGAATTTTCGTATTAGGGGCTTAATTAATCTTTTTTTATACTATAATTTAAATAATCGCTTATAATTCTTTTAATATAGCGATTAATTTGTAAAAGTCGAAGTTGTTAATAACCGAATAATAGTATTTACGAATAAAATATTTTCTTAATTACTTTCGATAGTCTTTATTATTTTCCGATTACGAGGGATTATAGGGTTTATTTTAGGCCGGTATAAGCGATTATATAGACGATTAGGATTTAACGTAGTCTTCTAACTAAGTAGAAGGATTATAATTACAGCGCTAAGTCGGCTAGGCCTTTTTATATAGCGAACGAAAATAGTTATAGCGGTATATAAGGGTATTAAAATAGTATTATAGTACGTATTTCGCTCTTTATTCGGGGGAGTAATATTTATAGCGCTAATAAGGATTATATAATTTGTAAGTACGTAAAATACGCGAATATTTGGAGTAATAACGTTCCTAACGTTATTTCGGCGAAGTTCCTTATATAAAAATATTTTTAAATTCTAATTCCGGAATTTAGTTAATTATAATTGTAACAGACTTTATATCGACGCGCTACTCCTTAATTTAAATTATAGGGCTATTAAGTTCGTCGGTCGGCTATTTATCGGCGAATTAATAATTATTTATTTAATTATTGGTAGCGTTACCCCGAGCTTTAGCGGCGTTATAAATCTCTTTGCCTAATTCTTTTAGATAGTTTTAATTTAGTATAGGCTCGTCCGGGTTAGCTTTATATTCTAAAGAACGCCCGCGGCGACGTACTGTACCTTGGGTACCGGTACTTTCCTTTCGTATATTAACTATATTCCCGGCCTTCGTAAACGAATATTTAAGAGGCTAAAGAATTATAAAATCTTAGTACAATAAGGTGGGAAATACCTTAATATACGAAGTAGGTCTATTTTTATTAAAAGATTTTAGTTTAACCGGTTAGAAGGGACCGGTTAGGTTGTAATAGTTTTTATATTTATACGAGCCCTCGGTAGGCCCGGCCTTCGGCGCTCGTATTCCGACCGAGCGCCTCCACCCTTATCGGTCTCGCTTATCGAACCTGCTCCATATCCCGTATCAGGTTAGGCCTGGTGGCCTTGCCCCGTGTCGGCCTATCCCAGGCCTCCTGCTCCATATCCTTACACCCCTATCCCTCCTTTTAATTAGATTGCCTTATTAACTACTAGCACTAAAACTGGCACCTCTACTACTGCTGGCCGTAGCACATTTGAGGCTGGATATTCTAGTTTCAACTTCGAAAAGACTTTCCAATAAATTAAACAGAATAATAAGGACGAGAACATTATCAATCCTAGCGATAATAATAATAACGATATTGAGCTCGATGATATTGGTGCTTCGCCTCGTCGCCCTAGTGCTACCTCTAGTCCTGGTACTGCCTCTAGTTCTAATTTTATATCTTCTATTCTAAGGGGTAGAGGTAGTAGAGGCTTTACCGCCTCTATATCCGACGCCACCCCTAGTTTAAGTACCTATAAGCGTAAAGGTAAAAGAGATAATAGCCGGCCGTTAATAAAATCCTATAAGGAATTTTTCAAGCAACTTAACCGTACGAATTTATAGAGTTTACGCGAGATAGGTGTGCCTACCAGGCTAAATTTCAATATAGTAGACGGCGACTATATTCGCCCTACTAATTTCGACGAAAATTATAATAACGATCTAATATAGGGGGTGGAGCGGATACAAGGTATTAAGGCGCTTCAAAATAATACGATTATTATTAACGAATTAAATAAAGAGCTTCGCTAAGCCTTATTCTTATATTATTACAATTAGTTTACTAGTATTATTATATTTAATACCGCTTATAATATCGATACCCGTTCGAAGTAATTTAAAGGCCTTTGCGAATATATATTGAAAACCTATCGATTTAAAAAGTCTAATTTTTTCAATTACAATTTAATATCGTTTTTCCAAAATATTATATTAAATAACCTATTCCTTCTAAATTACAACTTCGATAATAATATAAAATATATAGTATAATATTTAGAATTAATCGAAAGTTAGATTAATAAGAGGACTTTTAACTAAATCTATATATATATTATAAAATATATCGACTACGAAGTGACTTTCAATAATCGTATTAATTTCCCGTTTTATTGTATTAAAATAGAATTATAAAATATAGGCCTCGTAGTATTAGATATAATTAAATCCGAATATATTATAAATATTAATAAGTTTCTTTATAAACGAAATACCGATGAAAATTTTTGAAAAAATCATATACTAAACCTTTGTAGCTTTACTTTTTAAAGAAAGGTATAAGAATATTAATAGGGAAATATTTGTCTAAATACCTTTAGAATTCGTATTTAAATAGGTTAAGCTAGTTAATACGCTTAGAATAGATTGTTTAAATAGAAGTATTATTACGGAAGAGCCGCCCGAACTATTATAAACCCTTTATTCTAATATTAGTAAATAGCGACGTCTACCTTTCGAGGAGAATTTTAGAACCCCTAGTACTCTTAGAACCCCAAGCGGTAATTATAGTGCCTATTGCAATACTAGGCCGGGTTCTGGCAATCAACGTCCCAGATTCAGCTTATATAGCCGGTCTGACAGAGGCCGTAATGACTGCGGTAGCCGTAATAAGAGAGGCGGCCGTCACGGTAGCGGCTACGATAACAGAGGCCGTAATGATAGAGGCCGTAACGATAGAGGTGGCCGTGATGACCGTGGTAGCCGTAATAACCGTAGTAGCTGTGATGACCGTGGTGGCTGTAACGATAGAGGTGGCCGTAATGACCGTAGTGGCCGGGGCTATAACCAAGGCGATAACAGCAGGTCAACCGAGCTGTATACACCTACCTATATTTTAACATTTATATATTAACGCTAATATCCTATCGGTTTACGTACTAGTAGCGGCGGCGGCGGCGGCGGCGGTAGCCGTCGTAAAGAGCCTCGAGATAATTATAATAATGATAAAGACGAGAGTCTAATTGACCTACGCCAGAAATGTAAGGGTCGTAGGGTTTGCAAAGCTATTAAGTTTACCCTATTTAGCTTTATACCTCCTATTCCTAGGCGCATTCGTATACTTATCGCTACGTCTTCTTCCCCGGCTATATTCGAATCGGTTACGGCTTTGGATAAGGGTATAAAATCTTTGCACCTTTGAATATTATACCGTAACCTTCAAGTTTAGTCTTTTAATTCCTTCCCTCTTATTATTTATTAGAATTCAGTACCTATAATACCCATACGCAATTAATAATATCATTACGACCAATAGTATAATATTTAGTACAATAATATTTAGCATTACAGTATTTAGTATTAGAACATTCAATATTAGAATATTCAGCATTAGAATATTCAGTATTAGAACATCCTAATTTACAAATATCGCATCCAGCATCCGGGGGGGGGCCGGGGGGGGGGGGGGGGGGGGGGGCGGGGGGGGCCGGGGCCCGCCCCAGCCAGCGCGGG
>MU839242.1:53325-90034 GCA_030685235.1 Copromyces sp. CBS 386.78
ATAAAATTATATATTATAATTTTTAACATTTTTAATATTATTATTACAAAATTCAAAATATAAAATATCCCCAACCCCCCCCCCCCCCCCCCCCCCCCCCAACCCGAAAAAAAAGAAAAAAAAATCACAAAAAAATCGTAAATAGGTAGTCGCAGTCAGCAAAAATGTCTTCTTATTATACCCTTTTGTTCTATATTATTGCCGTTATTATTATTATTATCGTGGTCGTTATTATATTATATTGTATTGTATTGTATTGTATTGTGTTGTATTGTATTCAATTGATTTAGGGGTCCAGCGCAGTATATTCGCAGTGCCTACCGCCAACAGAGCAGGAGCACACTAGTGTAAGTACCTTCTATTTCTGCGCGACGACGGCGAGGCGGGCCTACTCTTATGCATTACTACTCTATCTTTACCTAATTTACGACCGTAATATAGCTTACACGGGAAGGAACACTATAATTGTAATTGCAGTGCCTTCAATTATTTTACTATATATTCCTCCCTACTTGGGGGCACTTAGCGCTGTATATTACCCAACGGTAGATTTCTCTCCAACGGTAGATAGCGCTAACAGACGGTAGTCAAAATCCTAACAATTAATTGACGGTAGTAATATAATTACCGTCTTTCGACTATTATCTAACGATAAGTGCTTTCTTATAACCCGGTAGCTAAGTAGTATTAACGACTTTATTGCAAATATATTATTTTAACTATAGAATATTATAGTAGGTATATAATATTAATAGGGGTCTTTACGTAGAATGCTCGTATACGAATAGTCTTAATATAGTTTTGGCACCGAGCGCCTTACGACCCGTGGTCTTAGTAGTGAACGAATTGTAACCGCGAAAGAATTCGCGGAAGGACCTCGAGTCTGCCCGGTAACTTCCCTAAATATAACATGAGCCTTCCGTTTTTGGACTATTGAAATGATACTACGGTCCGCGGATTATAATTATATATAAACTATAACGTATATAGTAACCGCAACTAATATTACAACTCCAATTGGGGTGCGAAGACTATAGATTAATACTAACCGTTAGAACACTATAGGTTATAAGGTACTATCACTTGACTGTAGTACGCCGGTTGAACGCCCTCTATATACGCCTAGCTAAGATCTTGGCTATTCTTATTATTCTTAGTGATTTGGTAAGTCTGTGATATTGCGAGGTATATTGCGACTAGTATGGCCGACTCTTAACGGTTGTTCGTCGAAGTCAAGTCTGACAGGTCCTCCGCGGGGGAAATGCTTGGGTACTCTTGGGCTAGGCATGTTGGCTAAGTGTGACCGACGGGAGTGAGGTGTCGTTAGATCAAGAGAGTAGGCTTTAGTTATAAAGGGGAAGAAGTTCAAAGAGGTTGCAAAGGGGAAGAGGTTATAAAGGGGAAGAGATTGTAAGAGGGATAGATTGTAAGATTATTATCTATATTGTACGTTATACGATTATTTATTCGATTCTATTTAGTAAATAAGTAAATACGGAATAGGTATATTAGATACAAGTAGGCAGAGGGGCAGCTGTATATAAGTTAATATATTACTCCTATTAGCTGCCTTATCGCATACCCCTGCTAAGACTAGCGGTTCTGTACCCCACTACATACCCTATATAAGACCCTTGCCTACTACGAGCTATATAAAGACTTATATAGAATCTTGTCGAGTAGCAACCAAACGAAACACTATTTACTACAGTAGGGGTAGTTATACCGAGTATACCGGAGATGACGATTATTCGGCAATGGGAATTGAGGCTGCTTTTACCTACAATTGTATCGATAAGCAGTCCTAATATGGCAACCAGTTATAGTCCTAGTATGCTACCCAATATGCCACCCAATCCTAGCATGCTTCCTAGTCCTAATATGGCAATTAGTCCCAGCATACCCCCCAATATGGTAGCAGTGTGTCTGGTGGTGGTATGCCGCGTAGCTTTGGCCAAGGTTCTTCTTCTTCCCGAGGCTAGTATCCCCTAGTTGGATGGCTGTATTATACGCAAGGCGGTCCTCAATATAGTGGTCCTCAACATAGTGGTCCTCAATATGGTGGTCTTCAATATGGTGGTCCTTAATATAGTGGTCTTTAATATGGCTCCGGTGATTTTATATATGACGAATACGGCAACGTCTATAATTAGTATAGTAATATATACGATTAATACGGAAATCCATTTAACGGTTTTTAATATGGCGGTTATAATGAATTATACGGCAATCTATTTAGCGGTCCTTAGTATTACAATTTCTAGTAGGGCGGTTTCTAGGGCGGTTTCTAGTAGAGTGGTCTTTAGCTACCTTATATACTAGGCGGCAGTCGTTAGTCTTAGTTATAGTTAGGAAACCGTGGCTATGGATCCTAAGGCAATAATAGATTTAGCGAGCTAGTTGTCAACGACCCTAATTAATATTTATTCGAGGAGAGGTTTAAAAAGTATTTCTTTACCCCCTCCTACGCTAATTTAATAGAGTTGAAGAATATAAGTATATTTACTTGTATAGAATACGACCCTATTAATACCGATGGTCTAGAATCCGAAGAAAGTATTATACGGTTTATTCTTTGTAAAGAGACGAAAGAAGTTATTGATGAAATTTATTACTAAATACGGTAGTATATATTTGCTTACTATTTAAATTAATTTATTAATTAAATTATTAAGTAGGCCGTACTTAATATTAATAATTGTACGTTGAAATTTCGCCGCCTTTGTATTTACATTAAAGGTATTTATAAGTTTTAAAAGAATAAGTTCTTATAAAATAAATTATATACTTATTTTATTATTATAATTAAAGATTACTTTTAATTTTTTAAATTCGATTATAATAATACCGAAAATAAATAATCTTTTAAAGAATTAGTTAAACTATAAATTAATATATATTTTTTCTAAGAAGTTTTTATTTATATTATTCCCTATATTAATTATTAAATTACTGTTAGCGATAAATCGGATTTACCATGTTTCTACTTTAAAAACGTCGTTATTAATTTAAGTATATTAGCTTACAAGGTTATTTAATCCGAGAAAAAATTAAACTATAATCGTCGTCCTAATTTAATTAAGAAAAAGGATGAGAATATTAGGGCTATATATTAGAATATATTTAATAGTTTTACCTTTTACGAAACTTTCGTCGAAGTAAATAGGGGTATATTTAAAGAATTGCCCTTCGAATTTATTATTTTAAAGGTTATTCGAAATAATATTAATTTAGAGATTTTAAAGCGGTTTATTATTCGTAACTTTCCCCTTCTTCGTCGGGTATATAACCCTAATTTTTGGTAATCGATACTATTATATATTATTAAGGGTACCTAACCTAGTAGTGCCTAATTTGGTGGCGGTTATCCTAGTAGCGGTCATCCTAGTACTTAGTCTAGTGGTTAAGGAAGTAGTAGTCGTTTTAGAAGCTAGGGCAATAGTCCTCGTTGTATTTTTGGCCCTAGTTCTGTAATTAATAGCCTTTATAATTGTGGTAGTCTTTACGAGCGTCTTCGTAGTAATAAACGCCGCGGAAATACTAGCGGTAGCCGTAGCCAATTATATTTTATACCGATAGAGGGCGACTCTTCTAACTAGCGCTATAATATAGTACCGCCGCCTTAGGTTCTAATTAACTAAGGCCGTAATAATTTAAATATCGATAACGACGATAATCTCCCTAACCGCCGTCGTAACCGCCCGGCTAAGGACCGCTATACAATATTATTGTCGACTAATATCTATAAACGCGGCAGCCGTTATACGGGCAGTAATAGTAATACCTTAGATATTATACCCTATATCCCGAGGCGCAACCGTAAGCCTACTCCTTCGTTGGCTATACTAGACTCGGCTATACTGGACTCGGCTACTTTTAAAGAGGGTATAGGTTCCTTATACCTCTAAATCCTTTATATTTAATTTAGCCTTTTCCTTTATTAAACTTCTATTATAATACTTATATATATATATATACGGCAATTAATAACAGTATATCTAATATTACAGTAATTAGAATTGCAGCGTTCAGTAATTTGCCTAGTACCCGACAATGTAGTACTAGTGTTATAGTAGCTTAATATTACTAAGTGCTAGCTTAATTAATTATATTCAATAAAGTAGGAGGAGAGTATGACATCCCGTGTCCTAGCGAGCTTATTCAATTGATATATATATTATACTCCCTATACTTCTATCGTTGTTTTATCTTTGTCTCTATTATTATTATTATTATTATTGTTGTTGTCTTAATGTTTTCGGTGTCGCATGCAATTGAGTGATTTGATTGGTCGTCGCAATTGATGTCTTTGGTCTCCAAATGTAGGGGTTTATACTGTGTTGCGTTGTAATTGATTGATATACTGTTCTCTATTGCTTGGCGCGGCCCCCCTGTCGTAGACGGAGCGAGAAAGTCTGGCAGGACCCCGTGTCTGTACTTGCTTCCTGATGTTCTCCTACGCATATTATACCCGCTGCTTCCTTAAGTGTGGGCTGGACTTTCCCGTTTAACGATAGTTGTGAGCTAGGAACCGTCCTAGGACCGTTATTATATATGAACCGTAATTAAATTGGTAACTGCAACTAAATGATAACTGTACTGTAGGTCCTGCGATAGTTCCTCTATATCAACTGTGTCGCTACTGTCGTATTAAAGGAATAGTCGTACAATTGTTGAAGGATTGTTGTAACCCTCCTATATATGCCCAGCTAAGAGTGTATAATAGACCAATTTCGTTAGTATTGTAGATAGGATGTCGGGTTCGATGGATCTCTAGCTCTATAAATTTGCTAATTACTATAGGGCGCTAATAGGAGTCGTTTACCGATAGGTCGATTTTTAGCTCCTTTTCGTTATTATTATTATTAAGGCCTAAGCGAATTAGTTCCTCTCGTTATAATAGCCTTTCGAAGAGGCTAGGCGATTAGTGGGCAATATTATTTATTTATTATATTAAGTGGGGGTTAGATAATATATATACGTTTAAGAATACGAATCGAATAGTATAAACGATATATTCGTATTATAAAATTTATCTTTCAATATCTCGGCTATTAATCGTCTCTACTATTTTCTTTAAGCGTTTATTAGGTTAGATAGTTATTATTAGTATTTATTAATATCGTTACTATAATTATCGTAGCCCGCCTTTTGTACGCTAAATCTACGATACGGATTACGTAGGCGGCTTCGACCCGGGCCGAGATTCGTATAATACTAGGACTAAAAGGGAGTAGTAATTTTAAGGGTAATTATTAGTATAATTAATTTATTTATAATATTTTTCTTCCGCCAATATATTAAATAGTCTTGGTAGACTATATTCTTCGTATATATTTATATAATATATACCTAGATGAATATTCGGTCGTAGTGCCGATATGATGTACTATTTTGTACGCTTGGGTAAGGGTCGTAATTCTGCGGCGACTTCCGCGGCCGCCTCTACAACCGGTGCAGCTTCGTCGTCTTATATACCAATTTTATTATTAGATAAATCGTCGTCGATTATTATAGGTGTTGAAGATTGAGATGCTTCCTGGTTGGCTATCGATATAGACGACCTTCTAGATGCCACTTCAGAAAGTAGTTCTATTGCCCTAGCCTTATTCTTGAATGATTTTAATATTCGAGGGTTATTGGCTATACTTATAATCAATAAATTTCTCGAAATTTTATTCGGTATATTCTTTATAATTATTTATACGGATTATTATTCTACCGTTATTTATTTTAACGTCCGTTAAAGTATTTTAGCTAAGGAAGCCTCTACCGATTTAGAATTAAACTATTAAAATATAAAAGATAAGGGCGTATTTTATATTCGAAGGTAAGGCGAAATAAACTATATAAAATTCTATTTGTATAACCCTAAACGGACCTTCCTATTGAAGGTAAAACTTTAGTATCGGACGGCCGTTAGCGAAGTTAATCGTATTAAAGAGTACTAAATCCCCCTCCTTATACTTAGGGGAATCGATTCGGTAATAGTTAACATTATTTTCGTATTATACTTAAGTACATTTTATTTATTACGAAGCGAAATTTTAAATTGTTTAAAAGTAATCGGTTAATTTATTAACTTTATAATACTCTTTCAATTAAACGGGTAATAAATTTGGGTATAGTAGGGTACGTAATTCGGTACCTATTCGAAAATAAAAACAGTAATTAGCGAAGAAGGGAGAAATATTAGTCGATAAAGAAGTTGTATTATTACTTATAAATTTAACGAAGGGTAGTTATTTAATTTAATTAATTTATACCTAATTAATATAAAAACGAAGGAACTATTTTATTTCTATATTAATACGTTGGGTTTAAATATTAGTTTAGGGGTGGAAAGCGGAGGTTAATTTGCGAATAACAATAAACCGCTTATATAAAATACTTTAAAAATATAAAATGAATTACGTATTATAATTAAAAAGGATTATATTTAATAAATTATAAAGGTAGTATACTTGGTCGATAAAGTAATTAATTAATTCTTTAATTTTTAAAATTATTATTAGGATATAATAATATATTTTAATTAATTAGTCAATAATAACGGCGATATATTTAAAAATTTAGTTGAAATAAATATTTAGGGGTAGTAAAGTAATATAATTAATAGAAATATTTTTCTATAGGGCGAGCGAAATTTTAAAGGGTTTAAATTGGCTAACGGATCTTTATTTTAAAGATTTCGTTTTAATATAGGGGAAATAACTTTTATAGAAAATTCTAATATTATAAATTATCCCCTCTTAATAGAAATTATATTAAAGAAAATTGTAAATTGTATTACGGCTAAAGTATTCTACGTTAAGGGAATTATATTAATAGTTAATTAAAACGAATTAAAAATTTTTATCGTATAAATTAATAATAATTCTATTACGCTACTTAGCCATTCTATTATTAATTACCTAATATTTTGTAAATATTTTATAAAATGCTTTTTTAATATTAGGGGTTTATTACTAATAAGCGGGGTCTATTAAATAGGAAACGACCTTTTAAAGGAAAATTAAAGTTTCGTAACTATTTAAAATAATATTATTAATAGATTTATCGTTATAATCGCTTATTAAGTAGAAGGTAAAATTTAAGGGGTTGAAGTAACTGTTTTCGAACTATACGGAATTTAGGAATACCCGTTGGCAAGCTATTAAACGATTATTATTAGTATTAGCGGGGCAGTTATTAGGTTTACGGTTAAAAGTATTAAGGCGAAGGTTTTACGATTTTAGGGTATATTTAATTAAAAAGTTAAACCATAATAAGAATTAGGACTACTTTATATAATACCAAGTAAGCTACTTATTAATAATAAAGATTTAAAAATTCTTATAATCGGTTAAAATATTAAAGGGTTATTAGGTACCCTCGAATTCTAGCCTCCATTCTTCGAAGGCTTTAATAATAGTAAACAATTCTTTATTATATATATTGTAATTATATTCTTAAAATAATTATTTTAACGAAAAGTAGGCAACGGGGTAGAAGACTCTATTATCCCCGTATTAAAATAAAGTATTTCCTACGGCCTAATTAGAAGTATTTATTTCGACTACCGTTTTCTTAGACTAATTATAGATCTTTAATACGGGTCCGTTAGTAAAAATTCGTTTTAAAGCTTTAAAAGCGGAATTATACGTAACGGACTATAACTATATAATATCCTTTTTCGTAAATTCGTATAATAGTCCCGCTATTATTAAAAAATCTTTAATAAAACGGCGGTAGAAATTTATAAAACCTAAGAAAGATTATAAGGATTTCTTAGATTAAGGAATTACCTAATCGGTAACGGCTTTAACCTTTTCTAAATTTATTTCGATACTTCCCAGTATAATAATAAAGCTTAAATACTTTATTCGTATTATATAAAATTCATATTTATTAATATTAACGCTAAGGCCTACCTTAATTAACCGGTCGAAGACGTCGTTAATATACCGTTCGTAATCCTTAGTATTATCGGAGTAAATTAGAACGTCGTCGAAATAAGTAGTTACGTAAACGTCGAAAACGTTATAAAGGATATTATTAATATAATTTTAAAATGCCCCAGGGGCGCCCTATAAGTTAAATAGTATTACTAATAATTCGAATAAACTAAACTACATTATAAAGGCCGTAAACTATTCGTATCCTTCCTTAATACGAATATAGTTAAAAGTAGCGATAATATTAAGCTTAGTAAAAATATTAATATAATGAATCGCGTCGAAGGTTTCTTTAATTAATAGTAGTAAATATTATAATTTAAGGGTAATATTATTAATATTATAGTAATCTACATAAATATAGACTCCTCTACTTAATTTTTTCATTAAAAGGATTAGGGCGGATACTTCTAATTATAATAGCCGGATAAACTTCTTTTATAATATATTATCAATTTATTTTTTAATAATACTAAATTCGTTTAAATTAAAAGGGCGTCCGCGAGCGGCTAGGGGTATAATTCCCGGATAGAATTCGATTTTAAAGTTATAAGAGTAGTAAGGGGGAAGGGTTTTAATTCCCTTTTAACGGAAAGTATTTATATAATACTAATATTATTATAGTAATTTAGTTTAGATTTGTATATTAATTTTAGGGGGTTTATCGGCTTTTTCGTAAAATTTTATAATATCCTCTAAGGTAACTTTACGTAAAGCGATGCCGTTAGTAGCGAAGTATTAATTAATAACTTTTTCGTACCGGGGAAAATCGTTATTTATACCGGTAATTTTAACGGAGTTAGAAACTTTAACGGCTCTTAAAGTAATTATATTACCCTTACTTACTAAGTACTAAGGAATTCTAGAATAGCGGTCTCGTTAATTAATTATATAAAGAAGGCGTAGCTCTATATAAGACGACGGTTTATACCCTATAAATAAATAGTAAATTAGAACGAATAGGCGTTATCTTTATTATACGAATAAGGACGTTAATAATTAATTTGAAGATCCTAATCTATTTTTGGCCTTTTATTATTAAATTAATTATTTAGGTCTATAATCTTTTACTTTCCCGTATAAATCTAGAGGGTAAAAACCTATAGGAAATATTAATAAAGGGAATAAATTTCTTAGAATAAATTTAAACCCTATATATTAAATATTTACGATTTTACTTTTAAGATGCGTACTATTTTATTAAATTAGAAAAACGAATTAAAGGTAATAAATTTTATCCCCGCTCAATTAAAAGGAAGTTTATTAATTACAGCGATATATATAATTATATCTATAAGATTTGGATCCTAATAATTAATAAAATCATCAGGGTTAGTACGGTTAGATTTATTGAGAATAATAATATTAAAGAAATATTTGAGGAAAAGGAAATACTATTAGGAATCTATTTTTCTAATTAAATAATCGTTAAAATCGAGGAAATCGTTATAAGTAATTAATAAATTTGGGTTATTATATCAAATATTAATTTAGAGAGTAGATAGAAGGTAAATAAAACTAAAATAGCAATAATATTTATCGTTAAATAATTAAACAATATAATAATAAATTTTAATAATATATATACAATATACCCTTTACCGAATCTAACGCCTATACTAAGTGCCCCTCCTATAACAATTATATTAATAAATTAACCGGACAATACTATCGAAAACAATATTTCAAATCTTATAATTAATAATAATAACGGTTTATTTAACTTCAATAACTTTAAAGAGGAGCGACCGATCCCCCTTAACACACTTAACGACGAAACCGACAATAAAGAAACAGTTACAATACTATTAAGTCTAATACTACATTAATAGGCCTGCGATTATACATTAACCCCTACCTTATAAAAGGATTTAGCTACTATAAGAAAGGCTCTAAATCCCCCGCTTACTATAGTCAAGATAGTCCTAATTTAAATAACGGCGTTAACCCGACCCCGTAGAGAAATAACCAAATTAATAGATTACGACTATTATAATTAGAAGGTTAAAGATAATAATAATAATATAGTTATTAATAAAATAGATTTCCTAAATTTCTTTATTAGAATTATAGGACTTTAGAAAATCCGCCGTATCTTTATACCTTATTTTATAGTTACAAAGGTTTTCTAAATATAATAAATCGCCGATAAAATTCGTATTATCCCTGAAATATTCTGGGAGGCTAAGAAACTACCTAATTACAATATATATTAGTTACTGGCTATAGAGAAATAGGCTAAAGTATTAGAAGATTTAGGAATTTAAGAGTTTGTTGAGAAAATACTAGATATATTCGTTCTCCTTAAACGATATATTTACAACGAAAAATACCTAATTAACGAAAAAAAGTATATAGCTCGAATAAAATAGATCGTTTACAATAATTATAAAAAAGATAAATAGGATATTTAAAATATTTATATAATAATCGCTAATTTAATTAGTATTAGGCTATTCCTAACTATTATAATTTTTTTCGACTACGAATACTAGTAATTTAATTTTAATATAGCCTTCTTCAACGTACCGATCCCTCCTAAATAATTTTATTACATTAAATAATTGAAAGGTTTACTAAAGAAGATAATTAATTAAGGTAACACGGTCCACGTTCTACGGAGGGTACTATATAGTTTTAAAAGGAGTCCTTTATTTTAATTTAATACCCTTTACCTAATATTAAAAGAAATAAGCTTTAAAATAGTCGGAGTAAATAAATATTTAATAAATAATAAACATTTGGGAATATTAATTATATTTTACATAAATAACTTCCTAATTACCATAAGAACCAATAAAACTATTAATATTATTAAAACTAACTTCGAAAAATATTTTAAATTCAAATAATTAGGAAAGGTACGTACGTTCTTAGGCTTTAATATCGTAAATAATCGTAAAGAAAGAACGGTCTTTATTTACTAAGAACGTTATACCCATACTATTATTAAAGATTTTAATAACGAAGACCTCTATAGCGTTAAAACACCCTAACTATAAAACTTTAAAATTAATAGGGGTATTAAAATCAATAATAATAAACTATATTTCAAAATAATAAGGTAATTAAATTACTTATTAATAGGAATCCGACTAAATATTACATATATTATTAGTAAACTTTATAAAAATAATACTAAACCTATAAATAAATATATCATTATAATAAAATACTTATTTAAATACCTAAAGGAATATACCAAATTCGGGATTATATTAGGCGGCTACTATAAATCAATTAATAACTATTTCGACTTATAATTTAAATACTTTATAGACGCCTCCTTCGCCGACAATATCCTTTTAAAGCGTAGTATAACTAAGCACATAATATTCTTAACCTACGGTCTAATCCTCTAAAAATCGAAAAAATAGGAATTCATAACAACCAGCACTACAAAAGTAAAATATACGAACTTCGTACCATCAACAAAATCGTTCGAATAGGTTAGAAACATATTCAAAAATCTAAATTTTCCATAAAATCCGCTCAACGATAATAACGAAATTAAAATTAACGTTATCCTATTTATAAATAGCGCTAATATAAGGGAGCGGGTATTAAACCCTAATACCTCAATACGTAATCGTTATATTAATGTACGCTATAGATAGCTAATCGAACAATCCGATAAAAAAGCTATTAAAATAATTTATATCCCTAATTATAAAATAGCGGCAAACAATTTAACAAAGCCATTAAAGGCGGACAAGCACAATAGGTTTATCGGTTTAATAGGATTAGTAATAAAGGATATACTTAGGCTTAAAAATACCAAGAATTATTACAATATAAATAAAAATAACTATATATATAGTATTTTAGCCTTGAGAACGGTCTTTCGGTCTATAGGGGTGTATTGTGAGGGTAGTTACGTAGCCTATACCAGCGCCATTCACTAGACACACGGCTCTAGGCGCACGGCTCCACCGGCCTCCTCTCGTACCCTACTTTCCAGCCCTCCAAACTCGCCGCCTCTCTCCTCTTATCTCTCCATAGCATCATTCACAGCCATTCATACAGCCTATTCACAATTAACCATTACTTACTTTCTTACTCTACCGCCATTTACTAATCTTAATATATATAATACATAAATATCTTATATAAAAATATATAAATCGTATTATAAATATTAATACTATTACTAATATTACCAACCTTAATACTACTCTCAACACCATCCCTAACAACTCACTACTCTCAAATACCATTACTAATATTACTACTCTTAACACCACTCTTAATATCACCAACCTTAATACCACTCTCAAACACTATCCCCAATATCTCACTACTCTCATACACCATCACCAATATTACTATTTTCAACGCCACTCTTAAACACCACTTTCAATACTATCTCCAACAATATTACCTATATTATTACTAATTTAACGTAAACTAGCCTTTATAAACTATACTCCCGTAACCTCTATTACCAATCCTAAGTAACAACCAGCTATAATATTATTATTAGTCTTATACACGCTAACTATTGTCTAATCTACCTAGTAGGCATACGGTGCTGCTTCCATTCGTAGTTAGGAGAAAAAACCGTACCTTGCGGCCGGGTAAAAACCCTTTATTTCGCTATTATAACTATCGCGTTATAGCGCCGCTACCTTCCCTATTTATCTCCTACTTTAAATAGCCTTATTACCCTCTAAAGGCTATAATTATAAATTCCCGCCGTACAATCCCCCTAGCCCCCTACCCCCTTTCTATTTCCCCTTCTACCCTAATTAATAAATTTAAACGGTCGTATACCTATAACGTTATTCCCTATTATCCTTATCCCCTTTTTCTATTACCTATTACCACTTATAATTATATTAAAGCACGCTATTTTATTCTAATTTAATTATATATAATTATAGCGCCCTACGCCTATTTTATAAGTTCCCGCCTATCGCTTCTCTTTCTTTTTAAACTTTCCCCCTTTTTTCTCCTTTATATTTCCTAATTTCTTTATTACCATTTACCCGTAATCTTTCCGTACCCGGTCCGCTTACACTATTTCAACGTATTTATAATTTCGTTATAATATTTTTTCATAAAAATATTAGCCCGTCTAACAGTAGGGCTAAAGTTTTTAAAACGAAAACTATTAAAATTTTAAATAATAAGTTTAAAATTACCGTATCGATTTTAACTATACTTCGTACTCTTTCTAACCGGAAAATTAAAGCTATTATTCGTACTATAATTAAAGATGACTTCTTTAAAGAAATTAAGGCCGATAATATTAAAAAATACGAAGCTACTATAATTTATTTCCGCTTTCTAACGGACGATATTTAATATTTTTAATATATTAAAGCGTTTTATTATATAATTTTACGCATATTTTATAATTATACATCGTTTTATTTTATTAACTTTTATAAATTCCATCGTTATTTTAATTCGATATTATATTAAAGGCTATTATTAATTCTATATTAATTAAATTTCGTACTATTTATAAACGTTATAAGCGTAGTAAGTATTCCGAAGTATATTCGGGCGGTCGTTATATCGGTATTATTCGTATTCTTATTAAAACTACGTTCGAAATTCGCTATATTCCTACTAATATTCCGGTACCTTCTTTACTATCCGACGCCCTTACTAAAATAATTTCTACGTAGTACATAATTACCGAAGTCGAAAATACCGACGACGCTATCTTAACTTTTAATAGCGATTAAAACAATATTATAGAAATTTTTAACCCTCTTATCGCTTTAAAGAAATAAAAATTCGAAATTAACGCCGGCGGTTATAATATAAACGTTAGTATTATCCATTATAATACTATACTCTTATATATTATTATAAATAAATCCCTTCGTATTATAAAAGTATTAATTATTAAGGTTAATTCCTAATTTACTACGTTCGATAATCGTTTTAATAAAATTAACGTTCGTATAAAAAATATTGAAGATATTTCTATTAGTATTAGCGCTACGTTTGAATTTATTTCTTCTTATTTTAATATTATTATAAATAATATAAATCCCTTCCGATTCCCATTAACATTCCGTTATTAACCCGTCCCTAAATTAAAAATATATAGGTTATAAATTAATTAATTAATTTTGAAATATTTATTATATTTATTAATCCTATTTTCGGCCCCGCTTCGGCCGCTAAAAGTAGGCGCGGCGGAGTAAAGACTTTGCCCTAGCGGTCTAAAATTAACGAAGACGAATTTATATTAGACGAAGAGGGAGTTGACGCTAACTCCGATAATAATTATCCTATTTTATTTCTAGCCGGCCCTTTAATTAATTAATTTGTAGACGACTCTATTTGGGAGGTTTAGGCCTAATATTTCTTTAACGTCTTCTAACTATTTTCTTTATAGCGCCGCTATATTACTTCTCGTAATCGATTTTTAGGATTAAATAGTTAAAATATTAGAAGTAAACGGTATTATTCTAATATCGCTACGTTTTCGTAGCGGTTCCGGTTAATAGCCTCTTATAATTTTTTCTATATTTAAAGATAATAATTTGGGGGGTAAATAAATATATTCCTATAT
The DNA here is from genome assembly GCA_030685235.1 of Copromyces sp. CBS 386.78. Classification (NCBI taxonomy): domain Eukaryota; kingdom Fungi; phylum Ascomycota; class Sordariomycetes; order Sordariales; family Sordariaceae; genus Copromyces; species Copromyces sp. CBS 386.78. The sequence goes on from MU839242.1 coordinate 67,798, forward strand.
TCGTTCTTTAATAATTATTTAATATTTCCTAATACTTCCTCTATTTCCCTTATTTATTCGATTTTTACCGCTAGGCAATACTCCTATAATTTATTTAATTATAAAGCCTAACGAAGGATTTTATCCGCACCCTATATATCTTCGAATTAATTGTGAAATTATTCGATATTTATAGGCTATAATAGGTCCTTCAACCTTATATCTTCTATATTTATATAATTTAGTATAATATATTTAAATATTTCTTTTTCTAATTTATACCGGTAGTAAAATATAAAGATATTTAGTACCCTTCTTTTAAATAGAAAAGCTTTAAGGCCGATCTTCCCTATCCTAGCTTAAATTAGGAGGGAGCTTATTATTTTAAAGAAGGAATACGGCGGTATATTATTATTTATACTACGCTAAATATAGTATTATAAGGTAATTCTATTGAACTTCGCTTATATTTCGGCGGTATTTAGTTTCTTCATCTTTTTTATAGCTTCTATTACTTTAATATACTATTTTATAATTTATTCTCTTTTACTAGCTATTTCTAATTACTTCTCCTTTTCGCTCGGCGTAAATTCTTTAACTTCTTTTTATAATATAATAATTAAGGCTTAATATTAGGCCTAACCTACTTTCGCTTTACTATTAATTAGCAGTAATTATAGCGGTTTCCTTCTTTTACCTATTCGGAATTTTATTATAATCTTTTTGGGCGTCCTTCTTATAAAGGCCGTTACCGGAGATTTATTAAACTAATTTTCGAACGCTTTTACCCTTTTATTAAAGTAGAAGTCGAATAGTAGGTAGAAAGTCTTTATTTTAATATTGAACGTTAATATTAATTTATACGCTTTAAATACTACTTTAAAATAATTTATTTATATTATCGCGAATAATTTTATAAGCCCTTTAAATTCCTTTAATAGCTTTATAAGGATATATATACGCCGATACCTTATAGGTTATAGCCGTACGGATTATTTTTATATATATTTCTTTCGCTTTAATTAAATTATAGCCCTACATTTTCACTATAATATAAATAAATATAAAAATCTAAATTGATATTTTCTTTTTAACCGTTTAAAAATAGGTATAGTAAATTAATTTGTAGTTTAATTATACTTTAAGGAATTTCGCCAATTCCGTAGGGGTTAGCTAATAGTCTCCGAACGCAATTATTTCGGCCTTTAATATTTAAATTTTAATAAAGTAAATATGTTCGGATTTATTAACTTCGAATTCTATATCCCTTTCCTCTATTTAAATATAATATATTTACTATATTTTTTAAAATTTCCTATAATTATCTTTTATCGACTTTAAAAAGGCTAAGATATAAATATTGGCCGTAAAGTCTATTATTACTATCCTTCTTAACTCTTTTAACGCTTCGTATAATATAATAATAAAAATAAGGAAGAAAATAAATAATAAAGGGAAACTTTAAAGTACCCCGGCAGGTATTTTAAATTCCCATAATAATTTCCCGTCGAAGAATAGACTTCCCCGATAGTCCGTTAAAAAACTTTCAATTTAATAGAATAATTAGTATAATAGCCCCTTCTCCTATAGGGTATAGAAGAGCTACTGGTAATTTATTTTATTGAACGCCCCTTTAAAGTATAAGAACAATAATAAAATTACCGCTCTTAATTCTTATATTATATATATTATATTAATAATAATATAAATTATAAATTTTATCGACCTTCCTTTCCTATTTCCTATCTACTTATTTAATAAGAGCCTATATTTTTCCGCCGTTTAAACGAACTTTTCTACTACAATTACTTCTAATATTTTCCCTACGTAATTTAAAAATATAATAGGGTATTACGCGTTTACTATCTTCTACTATACTATTATTTTATTAGGCTTTTTTAATATAATTACTTTTATATAATATTATTAGGACGGGAAAAAGCCAAAAGTAAAGTTCGCTATTACAATTACTATTAACGCCCGGGCTAACGGCCTTCTATAAATTTTAAATAGTTTATTAAAAAGCTAATCGTTTCTAAGAATTTTATTAAATACTATCCGGCCGAAAGTTTTAATTATATTATCCGCACTCACTTTATAATTTATAGGTAACTCCCTTTCCTTCTTCCCTCTCTAATTTAATAATTAGTTAGTAAATACCTCAACCCTTAAAAAAAACCGTTCTATTAGTATTTTTACCTTCCTATTATAATCCTTTTTTTCTTCTATATTAACTTCTTTACATAGCGTTAAAAATTTTAGGGGTTCTAATAGCAAATAATTTTATATTTTATTTTACTACTTTAACGCCTAAAGTTTCTTAGGGTTTTTCAATATATCTTTTATTAGGGTACATTACCATTTTATTTATATAAAGTTAATAACTTCGGTTTATTTCTATTACGCTTCCTCTATTTCTCTTCTACAAAATAGTATCCTCTTCGCTTACTAGGCTTTCACTACTTTTTTTACTCGTTTAACGGCTTTTTTTTATATTCAAATCCTATTAGTCCATATATTTTCTTACCCCCCATTTCCGTTTCGGTACCGCTTCTTCTACAATCTTTACTAATTCGTCTATTAACCTTCCTATTATTTCTTTTAATTCTTCGACTATAATAATTATAATTAGGATTATAATCTTTTCTACTATTAATTCTTTTACATACTAAATATTTATTAATACTTAACTATACCCCTTAAGAGTATTTTCTAATATTTTATTAATATTTATATAGATTAAGACCGATTAAATTCACCTAATAAAAACGGGGTCTTCCATTATTTAATACGTAGTATAGAATTTATTTAATATTTAAATATAATCAATAGTACTATTAAATCCTTATTAGAAAGCGTTCTCTAACCTAGTCGGTTCGCTTATAAATATTACTAATATTAAATAGTAGTTTAATATTAGTAAAAAGAGTATTTAGCTACCCCGATTTTTTCTTCTATAAATATTTTACTATAAATAATAGAAGTTTATATCCCTAATTACAATATCTTTTCCTCTAAATTTCACTACGATTTCTTTAAAGGGGGTATACTAATCCTACTTTAAACTTACGTCTTAAATTAGTAAGTAAATTAATTATACCTTTATTTTACCATTTCCTTCCCTTAATTTTATTATTATTTAGTCTTCTTTTTATTTATAATTTTATTAATTTATTATAAATCTTTTATTTATATATAGTATTACCTTCCTTTAATTAATATTATTTAACGCTTAATAATAGGAAATTTTAATACTAAGTATATTACCCGCGGGGGTACGACCCGGCTTTTAGAAGGCTATAATATTATAGTATTCTTCTATTTCTAAAATTATCACAGGGTTAGCCTATGTTGTATATGCTAGTGACAGTAGCTCTCTGAGACTATTGTCACCATCTCGGTTAATTGGCTGCGGCCTCCCGCTATAGACCTACTAGGGGTTTATAGCTCGAATCCTATAAAAGCCTATCTCCCGAATGTACCTCTACACTTCTCTTCCTTTCTTCTCCTCGTGTAATTACGTATATTTATATTTATACTTAATTTCTCGCCCTCTACCCGTAATAGTTAATTATACCTTTTAATTATTGTATTTATAGTGTAAACCTATTTATCGCGATTATTTTTAATCGCGCGCGTATAGGGATCGCTTCGTTACGAATCGCTAAGCCTAATACCCTCCCTTAAACTTCGATAATTGTAGTTACGACAATTGCCCAATTAAGATTCTAATATTTTTTTATTAATATATAAGGGAAAGTACTCTTTATCCAATAAATAAGAGATCGCTTATCTTTAACTATTTTAAATAGTTTTAATAACGGAATTTTACTTTAAACGGTCTTAATTGTAGACTTTCACCTCTCTTTTATTTCGAATAGTTACTTCTTTTTTATTTTATATTTTACGACGATAGTAATCCCGCCCTTTTTTCCCCTAATAGTAATACCCCTAATAGTAATCTTCTTAACCTTTTTATTCTTACTATTAGTAATAGTAACCCGTTTAATTTAGAATTATTATATTCCGCTATTAATACCCTTAATAGCGAGCTCGATACTATAGTCTATTGTATTACGCTTTTCGAATTTCCTTAACCCGTTATTATAATTTTCGTTAATTTTTTCGAAGGACTTGACTAGTAAGAAGGATTCCTTATCCTATACGACCATTTCGAAGTAGCCTCCCTTTTTTCTAAGGCCCCCGCTTTCTAGTTTATTATTATACTTTTTAGTCGCCTTTATTATACTAATTTCGAATACTACGACGATTTCGAAAGCGATTTCTAATATTCTAAGGAGGAATTTAAGATTACCCGCTAAATAGCCGACGATGCCCAATCTAATTTTAATTAAAAGAATTTCGATTATATTGGTTTTAAGTCCGTTTATAATATTTTATTTGCGGAATATAATATTTTTAAAGTATAGGCTTCCTCTTCTTCCCCTATTAATAATACGATTACGAAAGTAATTATATTTTCTTTTCTTCGTTAAACGGTAAAGAACCCACCTATTTTTATAGGCAAAGAAATTAGTAGTCCCGTTCGTAAATATAAAATCTTTAAAGCTTAGCGTTTTTATATCTAATTTTAATAAAAATATAATACCGTTCTTTACTTTTTTAAAAATATTAAAATCATTTGTACTATTATATTTCTAGGACTTAAAATTTTATCCGGCATATAAGATAATTTAAACGTAATTTAATTGGACCCTAATAAGGCGAATTAGCGCTAAAAGACAAGCGTTAAATTTATAGAATATTTAATTTCTTATTTTTAGAATATAAATTTCAAAATAGATGCCAGCCGCCGTTTATAAGAATTATATATAAAGAATATATTTTTCGCGGATTTCGAATTTAAATTAATTAATTTAATAAATATCTACGGTTTTAATAATTCGATAAAGGTTTATTATTTTTATAATAAAATTAATAAACATTTTTATAATATTTTCGCTCACCGTAACCTTCCCTCCGATAACGATTTTAAATATTAGTTCGAAATTTATTATAACGTCGCCGGCAACTTTAAGGACGCGGATTATCGTTAGAAAATAGCGAACTATTTCTTTAATCCTAGTAGCGGTACTAGTAATAATAATAGTAGCGGAAGTCGCTTTAACGCTAAACCGTTTATTAATAATATTCTTATTAGTTAAGGCGGTAATAAAATAGATTTAAACGCCGTTAATTTCGTAGTTTTTATTTATAAAGATATTTTCGACTAGCGTTTTTACAATAGCTTCTACCGTCGTTATAGCAAGCCCGGCTATATCGCCCGTAATTGTACCGCTTTAGTTAATTATAGTTCTTAGGGCCCCTAATATTCCGTTAATAAGAAGTTAAAGAATAAAAATCGTAATAAGGGTCGTAACTAAAAGTAGGTTTACGCTACCGATACCGCTTTAATTACCCCAGCTATTCCAACCGCCCCCGCCGAACCCGCTACTAGTAAAAAATATTATAATAATTAAGAAAATGCTTAGCCTCTATATATAGTCGCGTATAAAAGCCTCATAGCAGCCGGCCCCCCCTTTGAACCTCCCGTCACTATACAGGCGCGCGACGGTTCCTTGCTCCTTCCGGTACCATGGTGAAAAACCGACTCCACACGGTAACTTAGAGCGAACCGTCCCAGGACCGTTGCTCCAGGTCACATCTGGCAGTCGCAAATGGGCTCCTACACCCAAACCTGGTGGTCGCGGGCAAGAGCTTGCGCGAGCTCATGGGTAGTCGCCAGACATGTTAGGAAGTCGCGATCAATCGTGCATACGAGGTGCAGCATTGGTGCCCCAGACCGTGCGAACCAGATCAGATCATTTTTCTACGGACCCACTAGCTACCTGCAATGCCCCCAATCCTGCTGCCCCCACGCTACTGCCCGCTGCCGCCCACCTAGGGGCAGCGCACGGTCCAGTACGCTGTACCCCCGACTACCGACCCCCGGCCCCGGCACTGCACTGCACGGCCCTAGCACCGCCTAGCGCCCGGCAATCCCGGCACCGCTCCCCGGCGCTGCGCGCCGGTCCGGGATACAAATGCGATGCGATACCAATTGAATGTGACACGAATTGAATGCGCTTGCGTTGTAATTAGGTTGTACTACGCTTGTAGTGCCTGATGGGAATGTCCTAATGATTAACGCGGCCCGGGCGACTGTTAGACTTCTGACATGCTGAAAAAGATGATTAATGGTACAAATGTAAGGTACTAGAGTGATAACGGCGGTTAGACAACGGCGGTCAGACAATATAGATGCGAAGGCGATAGAGATCAGGGCTGTAGATGAATTGTTAGACTGGTAACGATTAAAGCTTTTAGGTTGTAGACTTATATATTTCGAATCATAGATAGGTTTTTACTAGTCACAAATATTATTAATGTTAGTTAAGATTTAGAATACGTAGATTGAATAATGTTAGATAGGACTTGGAATACGTAGATTGAAGCTGATAGTCTATATCAAGATGAGGTCCCAGTTTACCCAGGCCTATGTAGGCTAATGGCCACGTTTGTTCCTGTCTTTAAGCTTCGAAATATCGACAATGTAGACACGGTCTGTCTGAAGAGCTGGAAGGCCGATAATAATGGACTCGTGGGTGTCCTCGATCATTAGCACTCGTAGGTAGGTGATTGTCTGTCCCGCAGGTGCAGGTATTACTTTGGTCAGTACAAGAAAGATGCGGCGTTCGTTCATACGGGCTTGCTCGTGCACTAAGATGTGGTCGATGCGGCCAAAGTCGTCGGCCTCTCTGTACCGGACATGATCGCCAATATTGAATGTATGCCGCTTGAAGGTCCTGGCATCCGAATGGTTAGCTTCCGTTCTGTATGCATTAATGACACTGCATGACACTGCATGATATGGCATGATGTAGATCTTCGATGCCGTGGTGTCATGGCTGTTGCTATGACCGATAGTGCAGCGTTCGTCTGGAAATGCATGTGTTCGAATATATTGACCAGTTGTAATGTAGGGATACGGACAGGGACAAGGAAGATATGGCCAAGGAAGACAGCGAGGGACAAGGAAGACAGGGACAAGGAAGACAGGGACAAGGAAGACAGGAACAAGGAAGACAGGGACAAGGACATGGGACAAGGACTTACTCGTCAGAAAACGACACCCTACTATTGTACTGGATAATACCAAGCCCGAAGACCATATATTGTATACTATAGTTAATGTCGTATGCCTGACTGAGGGCGCGGCGAAACACATCTGGCATTTGCTTTAATGTTAGCGGTAGATAATACGGCTCGCCAATATCTCGGTTAATCCCAGCTGCAATTCGGTGGCGGATATTCCTCATAGTAGTGACTTTGAGCTTGCCAGACACGGCTGGTCGTCGATGGGTATCGTCCGCCGAATAGTCGATGTCGAATTCGTCGTCGTCGGCATTATCCATCAAACCAATCCGGATCTGCTCTTCGCAATACAGCAGTTTTTCGAAGATGCTGGGTATCTGCTTGGTCAGATCGTTGATTTGGCGTGTCAGCGTGGGGTCGGACAAGGCGAAGGCGTTCAGTATAACGAATCGAATAGTATGAACGATACGCTCGTATTGTAGAATGAACTTTTCGACATCGCGGCCGTTGGTCGTCTCTACTGTCTTCTTCAAGCGCCTGGATTGACGTTGTCGTTGTCGTCAGCTTCAATTCAATCGACGCCGTTAACTGCGGCCGGCTTTTTATATTTCACGATACGGCAGCCCTAGTCACGTAGACGGCATCACCACCACAAGCGAGCGGCGCCAAGACTTGTCCATCCAACTTCAGGGGCATTGCATACAATGGGACTGGGGCGACTTACTTATGGTATTTCTCTTCTGCCAGCACATTCAACAGACCTGGTGGGCCATATTCTTGGTAAATACCGTCGTAGTATATACCGACGTGAACATTAGGTCGAAGTGCCTTTCTAATGTACTCTTTTACGCGCTTGGGAAGGCCAGTCGCTTTAGTTGCTACTTCCGCTATAGGGGCATGTTCGTCGCCGTCGTCGCCGTCGTCGTCGTCGTCGTCGTCAATTGCTATGTCCATGTCTATGTCATCGTCTTCGTCGTCGGCGATCTCAATAACTAATATAGCTTTCGACTATTAGGACTGGGGCCGGGCCATGGATGACCGCCTGGATGACCGTATAGATAACCTTCTAGATAAAATATTTAATAGTAGTTCATTTAGGCGTACCTTTGTCTTGAACGCTTCGTTTACCCTAGGATTTTTGGCGACGCCTTCAGCTACAACTTAGCACATCTATATATACTATTGCCTTCTAATAAGTACAAGGTTATCCAATTGATTATACTACTCCTAGGTATTCCTAATATTCATTAATACTAAATTACTACGAGCCATTAAGGCTAGGGCACGGCATATAGCCTTAATATAATACTCGTCGCTTAGGTTAGGGTACTTTTTGTATAATATCTACCTCTATACTTCGAAGATATATAGATCAAGGTGATCTTTTTCCAACTAAGCCTCAAAAAGAAGGGGTGCGATGACTAACTATTTGCCGTATAAAGATAACTCGTAACTCTTTAAGTAGTATTTAGGAAAGGGTATAGATCCCTATCTAAGGGGAAATGGCCATTTCTATAATATATAGCAATATTTAAGCTTAGATTTTAGTATCAAAAATACATCTATTAGTATTTCGTGCACATAGGCGGCCATACCTTTGAATTCTAAATAGGCTGGATTAGGAGGGCGGGTTATAATAACGTCCAAACCAGGGGTAAGGTCAAATAATACGGGCCGGTTCTTGCTAATACCCTATTATATTTAATACGCCTTTTTATCCCCTTTCTTTCGTATATTATTTTCAACCTCGTATTTCATCTATAGATATTGATAATAATACCGGTTGATGTCTAATGACTAGTCTTCGACAACGTCTTATTTATTAATAACATAATCTAGTCTAATAAAGCAGAAACGATAGAATTTTAGACTTGCAAACCCAGCCGTGCCGCAGTTCTTATCTTATTAGGGCATATCGCTAGTATAACATATAGTAAATACTAATACTACTATTGGCTTACCTTTGATATCTATTATAATACCCTTATCTAAGGGTATAAGACAACCTATAGCATTGACGACAGCTTCGAAATTTAATATATAGGGTCTAAGGACAATAGGAAAAATATTGGCATTTCGAGACCGGTTACCTAACAGCAGGCTAGCCGGTAATTAATACATGCTTATAACCGACTGGCGAATATTATAATACACCCCGAAGCCGTTAATAAAGGTAATGATTAGGCAGTTTAGAACATTCAATCCTAGATTTTTTACCCGGTCCTAATATTCTTCGAAGATTTTTCGACTATACGTTTCGAATTTAAGCTAAGTACGAAGCCTTAGTATTAATACTAAAAGAATAATCCTTCTATCGTCGGGGTCTACTTAATCCCCACCTATAGCGTTCCTAAGTACCCGGGTCCTTTACAAAGTACGTTTAACCAAATAATGTCCCTTTTTTCTCGGGTTATCGGGTATAGTAATATACTTTCGAAAAAGCTTTCTAGGCTTCTTATTATTATTCTTCTTCTTCGAAGTATCGACCAGTAGGCTTAGATTATTTAATATATCGCCGTCGAAGAAATCTACTTATATAGGTACAAAGCTATCGGCTAAGTATTGAGGAATCTAATATTCTTCTTCCAACTACAAAACTAGGTTATAACTCTTGAACTCCTTATTAATTTATACACTAAAGCCAATACCGGGGAATTCATCATCAATATCCTCGATTATTAAGTATTCTTACACTATAAGGGTGACCTCCCCAGCGTAATCTACGAACTAGCTGGTATAATTCTCGCCTACAGCCTTCACACGGCCAATATGCAGCATATGGTTTGGGTGGTTTTTTAGTAGTTAGTATAAGCAGGACTATTCAAGAACGTTATTAAAATAACGGAAAAATATGAAGTCCGAAGGAAAGATGGCTTTGCCGGTATCTTCTAAATTGTTATCGCTAACGAAATGTACGTAGTAACCAGATATTGTACGTACTGAGCTTGACTAGTATAGCGTATAGTGTAATTCTGTCGGGTTATTAATTAGATGTACTATACCCCTATACATCTTAGCGGCGGCATTAGAGTTTAAGAAGGCCTTAAATAACGACTTTGGGTCTATGAAATACAGTGGTGACGGGATTGTATCTAGATCTTCTGGTTCTTCTGTCACTTCGGCAAATTCGGATCCTATCGTATTATATTGTTACTACTATTGTCTTTACTTGGCTTCTTCCCGTTTGCAACTGGCCAAATCGGTCTTTATTTTGGCTGCGTACAATAGGATCTAGGTAACCCGTATGTTTAATAATGGTAACCGTTTTTCGATCCTCCCTTTAAGGGTTTTGACTTGTTTTAGGAGTAGTTGGACATTTAGGATTGGCTTGCCGTCTTGTCTACGCAATATACCCAATATCTACAACATTATTGAGTATTACTCTCGAGATATTCGGCTGGTATAAGCGTGCAACCCTAAGGCCAGTTGAAAAGTAGAGAGTTCTACGTGCTTGTCGCAGTGGTGATGGATTAAGGTCGATGCATCTATAATTTAGCCTTCGGTAGGCTTGGGAATCTCGGCAATTAGTTCTTGTACGTCTACCTATGCGCCGACGATATTTTTATCGATAAAGTCTTCGTCGAAAGGGATAGTGTCGGGTTCTTGGTCAAAATCTCGCTCGGTATATTCCAAATTAAGACGTAGTTGGTCTTCGTCGAAGCCAGCTGGCAAAGCATCGTAGTCTCTGCTGTCGATCATTAGATCTGCGAGTCTGGCTCGGAGCATAGCATTCTGATCGATGGCGCCTATATAAATACAGGGTTAGAAATGAATAAAAAAAAGGTGAATTGTTTCTGACTGTGATCTCACCTTCGTCATCATCCTCATCATCCTCGTCGTCTTCGGCACCAGACACATCCATGTCGTTGTCGTTGTCGAATAGCGGGGCATAGGAATCTGCATGGCTTGGAGATCTTGGCTGTTCTTGGTGGTCTGGTAAGTCTGTGACATTGCGAGGCACACCGCGATTGGTATGACCGACTCTCAACGGTTGCTCGTCGAGGTCAAGTCTGACAGGCCCCCCACGGGGGAAATGCTTGGGCACTCTTGGGCCAGGCATGATGGCCAAGTGTGACCAAATGAGGTTGTCGTCAGATCAAGAGAGTAGGCTTTAGTTGCAAAGGAGAAGAAGAAGTTGAAAGAGGTTGCAAGAGGAAGAGATTGCAAGAGGGAGAGATTTGCAAGAGGAAGATTGTAAGAGGGAGAGATTGCAAGAGGGAGAGATTGCAAGACGAAGAGATTTGCAAGATCATCATCTACATCGTACGTCACACGACCATTCACTCGATTCTATCTAGCAAACAAACAAACAAACACGGAGTAGGTATACCAGATACAAGTAGGCAGAGGGGCAGATGCATGTGAGTCAAAGTTAATACACTGCTCCTATTGGCTGCCCTATCCGCATGCCCCTGCCAAGACTAGCGGTTCTGCACCCCACACCCCATATGTGAGACCCTTGCCCCACCCACTACGAGCCGCCTAAAGACCCACCTAGAATCTTGTCGAGCAGCAAACCAAACGAAACACCATTCACCACATCACCACCATCGCCATTCACCGGTATCAACGAGCACTGCCCCGCCATTTCATCTGGTCTTTTACACCGCAGATATGCAGATAAGGCACCGGCGACACGGTACAATGGAAGATAATAGAATGGAAGGCGGTGGAAGGCGATCCGCGCCCAGATAACCTTCGTCTCTCGCTTCGAACTCCATGCCACAAACTTTCTCTCCTACAAACCTCTTACAATCTTTTTACTTCTTACAATCTTTCTTCAACACAGACAGACGACCGCGCACAGAAAGCCAGATCAACGCTGCAGATTATTTTTCTGTTGCAAATCGCAAGACTTCTCGTCGCAGACTTCCCGTCGCAAGACTTCCCGTCGCAAGACATCGTCACGAGACTCCAAACGGCTGTCAGTCTGCCCTCACCGTAAGTATCCATCCACGCGCATCATATTCATGTATGCCATCGACTAACTCCCAGCCAGATGTCTGGTAAGGGTAGAGCGGGTGCCCGTGGCACTTCGGCCAAGAAAGGCCCGAACAACAACAGATCCTTCGCCGATGACGATGACGACGACGATGGCGGCGGCGGTTCTGGCCTTGATTCACCGTCGCGAGAGGAAGGTGATGAAGCCGAATTCAGCGACGTCGACAACCAGCTCCTCAAAGGACCTGCCAAGAACCCTCTGACTACACCCGTGGTCAACACCCAGCGCGCCGTGACTGGCCATTTACAAGTCCCTCAAGGACAGGGTCATCAGGTTAGCAAATCCCAGACATACATGTATGATCGCATTGTCTAACGATTTTTTTTGATTTTTTCTAGCATCGCAATGTTTCTTCACCCCATACTGGCGGCAGTCGCACCGTGCCCATGAGACAAATGGGACGTTATGCTGAATCCACCACGACTTCATCAACCGACCCCCTTCAGAGGGACAGCCAACAAATCAACGTGACATCACATGGCCGTCACAATGTCCAGCAGCAACAACAGGGCCGTCACCATGCTCAACAACAACAACATGGTCAACCCATGGGAAATATGCAACATGGACAGGGTTTCCAAGGCCAGCTCGCTCCCCAAGGCCCGTTTGTACCCCAAGGTTATCAAGGCGGCATGCCTCCTCTCCAGGCTTTTCGCGGTGGTCGTGGTGGCATGCTTCCTCCTCATTTTCAAGGTCGAGGTGGTGCCATGCCTCCCCAAAATTTCCATGGTGGCCGTGGCGGTCGTAGCGGTCGTGGCGGTCGTGGTGGCCTACCTCCCCAAGGACATCATCTGCAAAAACAGCAGTCGAGACCCCTTTTGCGAGACAACCAGAGTGTTGCTGGCGCCACCGAGGCTTCTTTGGATGCAGGACTTGACGAAATGCTGGCCGAAGTTCAAGAATTGAGGAAGCAAGACAAGGCCAGGCAGAAAGGCAAGGCTAAGGATATTCCAACTACCCAACCGTCTACGACTAGCGCAACATCTGGCCGCACTAGTGGTGGATCATCTACACCTAATAGAACTTCCACTATACAAACTCCTCGCACCAATATTCTTTCGCCTACACCTACCGGTAGCTCTAGAGGCCAGACCAGCCACACCAGTCACAGGGGCAGTCATACCGAGTACACCGGAGATGACGACCATTCGGCAATGGGAATTGAGGCTGCTTTTCCCCACAATCCTATCGATCAGCAATCCCAACACGGCTCCCAATTCGGCGACAACCAGTCACAATCCCAGCATACCACCCAACATGCCTCCCAACATAGCAACCAGTCACAGCATGCCTCCAAGTCCCAACATGGCAACCAGTCACAGCATGCCTCCCAACATGCCTCCCAACATGCCTCCCAGTCCCAGCATGCCTCCAAGTCCCAACATGGCAACCAGTCACAGCATGCCTCCCAACATGCCACCCCACATGCCACCCAACGTGACAGCAGTGTGTCTGGTGGTGGTATGCCGCGTGGCTTTGGCCAAGGTTCTTCTTCTTCCCGAGGCTGGTATCCCCCAGCTGGATGGCCGTACCATACGCAAGGTGGTCCTCAACAAGGCGGTCCTCAACAAGGCGGTCCTCAACATGGTGGTCCTCAACATGGTGGTCCTCAACATGGCTCCGGCGATCTGATGTATAATGAGTATAGCAATGTCTATGATCAGTATGGCAATGTATACGATCAATACGGAAATCCGTTTGACGGCTCTCAACATGGCGGCTATAATGACTCGGAATCATACGGCAATCCATTTGGCGGTCCTCCGCATCACGGTTTCCAGCCGGGCGGTTTCCAGGGCGGTTTCCAGGGCGGTTTCCAACAGAGTGGTCCCCAGCATCATGGCTTCCAACAGGGCGGCGGCCCGGGCCCTCGACACAATCCCCAGCCACCTTATACACCAGGCGGCAGTCGTCAGTCTCAGTCACAGTCAGGAAACCGTGTCCAGGGATCCCAAGGCAACAACAGATTTGGCGAGCCAATCGTCAACGACCCTAATCAACGTCCACTCGAGGAGAGGTTCAAAAAGCACTTCTTCACCCCCTCCCGCGCCAATTTAATGGAGTTGAAGAGTACAGGTGCACCTACCCGTATAGAATACGACCCCATTAATACCAATGCTCTAGAATCCGAGGAAAGCATCATACAGTCTGTTCCCCGTAAAGAGACAAAAGAAGTCATCGACGAAATTCATCGCCAAATACGTTGGTATATATTTGTCTACCATTCAAACTAGTTTGCTAGTTAGGTTGTCAAACAGGCTGTGCCTAACATCGACAATCGTACATCGAAATTTCGCCGCCTTCGTATCTACGCCAAAGGCACCTATAAATCCCAGAAGAACAAGTTCTTATAGGATAAATTGCATGCCTACTTCGTCACCATGGCCAAGGACTACCCTCAACTTCTTGAATTCGACTACAATAATGCTGATGATAAACAATCCTTCGAAGAGCTAGTTGAGCCATAGATCAATGCATATTTCTTCCAAGAAGTCTTTACCTACATTACTCCCTATATCAACTACCAGGTTACCTTTGGCGACAAGACGGATTTGCCGTTTTTCTACCTCAAAAGCGTCGTCATTGACCTAGGTATACTGGCTTGCGAGATTATCCAATCCGAAAGAGAGTTGAATCGCAATCGTCGTCCTAGTTTAGCCAAGAAAAAGGACGAGAATGCCAAGGCCGCATATCGGAACATATTCGACAACCTTGCCTTTCACGAAGCCTTCATCGAAGTAGATAGGGGTATATTCAAGGAGCTACCTCTCGAGCTTATCATTCCAAGGGTTACTCGAAACAATATCGACTTGGAGATTCTAGAGCGGTCTGTTACTCGCAACCCTCCCCCTCTTCGTCGGGTGCATAACCCCAATCCCTGGCAGTCGATGCCATCATATGCTGATGAGGGTGGCCAACCTGGTGGTGCCCAACCCGGTGGCGGTGCCCATGCTGGTGGCCAAGGAAGTGGTAGTCGTCATGGTAGTGGCGGTCGTTCTGGAGGCCAGGGCAGCGGTCCTCGTCGTATTTCTGGCCCTAGTTCTGCAACTGACAGCCCTCGCAATCGTGGCAGTCCTTACGAGCGTCCTCGTGGTGATGAACGTCGTGGTAATGAACGCCGCGGTGGAGACACCAGCGGTAGCCGCAGCCAGTTACACTTTACACCGACAGAGGGCGACTCTTCCAGCCAGCGCCACAATGTGGTGCCGCCGCCCCAGGTTCCAATCAACCAAGGCCGCAACAACTTGAATGTCGATGACGACGATGATCTCCCCAACCGCCGTCGTAACCGCCCGGCCAAGGACCGCCGTACAATGTCATTGTCGACCAATGTCCATAAACGCGGCAGCCGTTACACGGGCAGTAGTACCCTAGATGTCACACCCCATATCCCGAGGCGCAACCGCAAGCCTACTCCCTCGTCGGCGACACTAGACTCGGCCACACTGGACTCGGCTACTCTTGAAGGGGGTATAGGTTCCTTGCACCTCTGAGTCCTTTGCATTCAATTCACCCTTTTCTTTTATCAGACTTCTATGACGATACCCATATATATACACATGCGGCAGTTAATAACAATATATCCAGCGTCACAGCATCACAACAATCAACATCACAACGTTCAAGATTGCAGCGTTCACTGCAGCAACTGCCCAATACCCGACAATGCAGCACCAATATTGCAATCAGCTTTGCTAGCTTAACTGATTATACTCAAGTCGGAGGAGAGTACGACATCCCGTATCCTAACAGGTTGAAGTCCAGGTCGAAGTCGGAGGAGCGATATCAAGCACATGGCTAACAGCCGAAGATTCAGCATACCTGAAGTCGGAGGAGCGATATCGTCCCGTGTCCTAGCGAGCTCATTCAATTAATATATCTATTGTACTCCCTGTGCCTCTGTCTTTGTCTTTCAGTTGTCGTCGTTGTTGTTGTTGTCTTGATGTTCAAGTTTTCGGTGTTGCATGCAATTGAGTGATTTGATTGGTCGTCGCAATTGAACTATCTTTGGTCCCCAAATGCAGGGGTCTGCTGTGACTCCACTGCTTGGCGCGGCCCCCTGTCGCAGAGCAAGAAAGTCTTGCAGGACCCCGTGTCTGCACTTGCTTCCTGATGTTCTCCCATATCATACCCGCTGCTTCCCTAAGTGTAGGCTGGACTTTCCCGTTCAACGACAGTTGTGAGCTAGGAACCGTCCCAGGACCGTTGTCATGCATGAACCGTAATCAAACTGGCAACCGCAACCAGATGACAACCGTACTGCAGGTCCTGCGACTGTTCCTCTCTCTTAACCGTTGCGCTACTGTCCTATCAAAGGAACAGTCGTACAACTGTTGAAAGACTATTGTGAACCTCCTATATATGCCCAGCTAAGCTAGCCGGGTTATATCTAAAAAACGAATTTCAAATTCTATAGAATTAGAGGGTTTAGAAAAAATTAAAATTCAATTATTAAATAGTTCTACTTCCCTAAATTTAATACTTTTATCTTCTTATATTATAATCCATTTGCGTAAAAACTATTATATTACCCTTATTAATAGCGGTTACTCTACTTTCGCGTTTATTAATCGCTCTTTTATCGTTAAAAATAACCTTCCCCGTTTCTAATTATTAAAAGCGAAGAAATTCGTTCTTACTAATAGAATAATTAAAGGTATTATTTGTAAAGGAGTAATATCTAAATTCTAAATCGGCTATTACGAAGAGACTATTACCTTCTTAGTTTATAATATTTCTAAGAAGTACCTAATTATTTTAGGCTTCCTATAAATATAATACTATCGGCTAAAAATCGACTACGAATAATATAATATATATTTTAACTATACTGCTTATTAAAGCCGCTACTTACTAGCGGATTTCCCTAAATACTAGATAGTAATACCTAAAGCCCTTACTAATTAGGTCTCGGTAGCCTCCGTCCGCCAAACACCCATCCCACCAATTAAGAAGGGAGAGACCGAATTTTCCTTTCTAGCTATTAAAAAGAAAGAAACCGAATCTCCTTCTCTAACTATTAAGAAAGAAGAAACCGAATCTCGCCCTCCAACTATTAAGAAAAAAAAGATTAAAAAGATCGCGGCGGAACCCGCTCCAAAACCCTCGTCCGCTCCCGAACTCCCTCCTACCGCTACTAAACCCAAAATCGATCCTAAAACCGGCTACCGTATAATCCCCGCTCCTATCCAAGTACTAATAATTTAGAAGGCTAAATCTAAAATCGCTATCACCGGCACCGCCGCTCTCCTTATTAAAATTAAAAGCCCCGTACTTTATAAACTTTATATACGTATAAATAACCGCTATATTTTAATTAATGTAAATTATCCCTAGTACTACTACTTTCGTAAACTTAATTATAAATTTAACCCTAATAATATTAAAATATTTAATGCAACCGTATTTAACTTTATTTGCGAGAAGGAGTAGCTATAGCCGTACGTTATAAACTACGCCGAAATTAAAAAGCTAGTAGCTATAACGGATCTTTAAAATCTAAATTTAACCAAGGAAATAATTAATAGTATTATAGAGGGCGATAGAAGGAAGTATAAGGAAAGTTTACCTCCCGCGCTCTATAATTTTATTAACGAAATAACTAGTATTTATACTTCAAAAAATACTTGCAAGGCTGCAATTCTAGTTAAAGCAGTTAACTTTATTGGGAACCTCGAGACTAATGTACCCGTATATAAAGAAATTATCTAATAAATATATTTAATTAAAATTAACGAAAAGGATATAAAGAAATTTCTTAATAAAATAAATTGGCCGCTAAAAATTAAAAAGGAGATTATTAAAATTTTAAACCGTTCTAAAGAACGGAAGTATATTAGCGAGATCGCCGCTTTCTTACCCTTACTAGCGGAAGAGATCCCTCTTTATCGTTCGTACGATTATAAAATCGAATTATAGCCGGGAGAGTAACCTCCTAATATATAGCTTCGACGTATATTATTTATAGAAATAATTATTATTAAAAAATAAATTAATAATAATTTAAAGAAGAAATTTATCCGGCCGTTATAACTTATAGCCGCTTCCCCCCTCTTACTAATTAAGAAACCTAAAAGCAGAATCCGCATTTATATAAACTATTGTAATATTAATAATATTACGTTAAAAATACGTTACCCGCTACCGCTAATTAAAAAGACCCTTAATATAATTTATAAAGTAAAAATCTTTACAAAATTCGATATTATCGCTATATTTAATAGGATCCGTATCAAAGAGGGGTATAAATAATTTACCGCCTTTATTACCCGCTTTAGCCTCTACGAATTTATTATATATCCTTTTAATTTATAAAGCGCGCTAGGAACTTTTTTAAATTATATTAATAATGTTTTATATAATATTTTCGATATTTACGCTACTGTTTATTTCGACGATATTTTAATTTATTCTAATAACGAAGAGGAATATAAAGAATACGTTAAAGAAGTTTTATAAAAGATAATTAAAATAAAGCTCTAAATCGATATTAATAAATACGAATTCTATATGTAGCGAATTAAATATTTAAATCTTATTATTACCCTAAGAGGTTTCGAAATAGATTTAAAAAAAGGTCTTTATAATTATAATATAGGAAATTCTAAATTTTAAGAGGTCGCTTTAACGCTTCTTAGGATTCGCTAATTTCTACCGTCGTTTTATTAAGTATTTTTCTATTATCGCCGGCCCGTTATACGAATTAAGAAAATAGCGGAATAAGAATAGGAGGAATAGTATTAAAGATCCTTCAAAGTATTAAAAAAGGTTTTTATAAGCGGACCTATACTTCGGATTTACGATTAATTAAAATAGACCATTATAGAAATAAATATTTCTAATTAAATATATAGAAGTATATTATTATAATATAATAATAATAGTATCCTTCGCCCTATCGCTTATTTTAATTAGCGGGATTTTTTAACCGAATATAATTATAATATTTATAATAAGGAATTATTCGCTATTATTAAAGTTTTAAAGGAATAGCGTTCCGAATTCGAAAGGGTATAATAATTATTCGAAGTCCTTACGGACTATAAAACTTTAAAGATTTTTACGACTAATAAATAATTAATTCCTTACTATATATAATAGTCTTATTTCCTTTCCTAGTTTAATTTTATAATTAAATACTAATTAGGCTCGTTATAAATACGCTTTAACGCTTTGAGTAGGAAATTAGAAGACTTACCTAAGGACGAAGTTAACGAACGGCTATTAGTTAAAAATAAGGTTTTATTCGATTATAATATTTTTATAAATAGAATTTTCGTTCTAGAAAATAGAGAAAAGGTTATTAACGTCGGAACCGAATATATTTACAATTTAAAAGTAATAAATAATAAATTTACTAACGACTTAATTATAGAAAGTTATAAGAAGTCGGTATTTTTATAAGATTTATTCGCTTACTTATTGGACTCCGGTCGCCGCGTATAATTTAAGGAGGTAAAAAATTAATTAAAAAAATATCCTTTACTAAATGTAGGGTAATATAAGGATGGGCTTACTTTCGAAGCGCTATTATCGTCGACCCTAACGATACCGAATTTCAATTCTAGCTCTTCTACTATATATACGATTTACCGTTAGTTAGTTATCTAAGTCGTAAAAAAATCTATTCGTTACTCTCTTAATCGTTCTTCTAGTTAGGGATATCTAATATTATTAGGGCTTATTGTAAGGCCTACTTACTATATATTAAATTTAAATTATTATAATATTCTCCGTACAATTTTTTAAAGCCGTTAGCAGTACCTTTCGTACTATAGAAGGATATTTCTATAGATTATATTACCCCTTTAATTCCCTACGTACGCCGGGGTTAAGAATTTAAATATATAACCGTCGTTATTAATCGTTTAACGAAAATACAATATTTTATTCCTATTATCGGCCTTACGGCCGAAGAATTAGCGGATTGGTTTATTAAGAGAATCTATAGTATTTATAGCCTCCCGGACTCTATTATATTAGACCGAAGCTCCTAATTTATTTCGCAACTTTAGAGAGCTCTACCCTCCCGTTTAGAAATAATTTTTAAACCCTCCTCTACGTTCTATTTAGCTATTAACAGTTAAATGGAGCGTATTAATATAGAAATAGAAAAATACTTTTATTTCTATATTAATTAAGTATAAAATAATTAAATAAATTAATTACTAATTGCGGAATTCGTTAATAATAATTTAATATTAAAAATAACGGGAATATTCCTTTTTTTAACTAATTACAGTTTCTACCCCCGTATAAGCGTTGAATTAGCGAAATTATATCCGCCAAATTTATTAGTTCAATAGTAAATAGAGTATTTTAAAGCTAATGAGATCGCTAATTGTTTTAAGAGAATATTAGAATACGTTACGGATTAAATAAAATAAATTTAATAACAGTACGAAATTAACGCTAATATTCGAAGGACGGATACCCCGAAGTATAAAACGGGAAATAAGGTCCTATTCAATATAAAAAACTTCGATACCGGCCGACCGTACGTAAAATTTACCCCCCTTTATAAAAGCCCGTTCGAAATTATTAAAGTAAATAGCTATAGGGTTATATTTAAATTGCTGGTTAATATAAAATATAACCCTACCTTTTACGTTAATAAAATTAAATTATAAATTAAAATAGGTATTCCGGGATAATTAGAGGTATAAAGGAACGTTCGTATAAATTAAAGTTGTAATATAAAGAGGATTAATAACGAAGAGGATTCGGTAGAATAGGATTTTATTAAAATTAATAGTTATTGTAAAGCGGCTAATAATCGTTAGGAATATTTCGTCGTTTAGGTACTACTTTATTAACCTTTATAGTAGCCGCGTACTAATGTAGTTATATCCCCTAATATAATATAATAGTTTTACGAAGTATATCCGGAGGTTTTAATACCCCTAAATTAGTTAGCGGAGGAGCGGAAGCGAAAGAGGACGCTAAAGGAGGAGGAGCCGGTTATAGAAGTGGAGGCTCCGTTAGCGAAGTATAAAGGGAGGAGGAAGTCGTTACGATTAGCGGCTATAGAAGTTTTTCATAGTTAGATTAAATATTTAATAAGGTTATCTATTATTTTATATAACTTTAGTTAATTATATAACTTCTTTTAAGTAGGGGTAATATTATAGGGTTAGCCTATATTGTATATACTAGTAATAGTAGTTCTCTGAGACTACTATTACCATTTCGGTTGATTGGCTGCGGCCTCCCGCCATGGACCTACTAGGGGTTTATGGCTCGAGTCCCATAAAAGCCCATCTCCCGAGTGCACCTTTGTATTTCTCTTCCTTTCCTCTCCTCGTGCAATTACGCATATCTACATTTACACTCAACCTCTCGCCCTCTACCCGTGATAAGGCTCGACCAACTATAATAATCCTATATTTAAATAGGGGGGGCTATCTTCTACCTACGAGATTAGTCCGGATCGGCTACTATTCTTAAAAATCAGTAATTCTATAAACACAACCTTCGACCCTCTAAACCGCTCTTCGACTCTTTAGACCTACCTTTATAATTAAAAATATCGTCTTCTAGGGAGCCAGGAAGAATCTACTAAAGCACAACTATTATAAGTCTAGAACTAGATACTATAATAAATAATAAGGTTTTCACAATCTACTACTTAGCAACGGGTATATAAGGATACTTTTATAATTGTACAACGGTTTCTAACATCTACAACGGTAGTGCAACGGTAAAAAAAAATTATAACCGTACTACAACCGTTGCAATATCTACAACCGTACTACAACGGTTGCAATATCTACAACTATAGGATTTTTACATACATAACGTAATTGGACCCACCTTCCTCGAAAAATTTTTAAAATCCTTCCTTCCTACCTTCCTCTTTTAATATCGAACTTCCCCTTTATAGGGAAGCGAAAACGACTATGTTTTTTTCTATTAATAACCCTAACCCTAAATATTAAAAGCGTATTAAAATGAGCGCCATTTCTTGGCGGTTGTTTTGCATCCGGCTAGAGGTCCGTGCGCCCTCTATATAACGAGATATCTTAGTTTAAAAAAAATAAAAATAAAAATAAAAATAAAAATAAAAATAAAAAATAAAAATAAAAATAAAAATAAAAATAAAAATAAAAATAAAAATAAAAATAAAAATAAAAATAAAAATAAAAATAAAAATAAAAATAA
>MU839243.1:0-89309 GCA_030685235.1 Copromyces sp. CBS 386.78
TAATGGATGCGTGTGAGATTATTGGTCCAAAAAAAAAATTAAAGTGGGGGAGCAGTGTATGAAGACATTGAGGGCAGTGCGAAAAGACTTTCTCAATATTATTGGGAAAATATTAGATTAGGATTAGTGTAATTCGAAGTTTATACCCGCTAATATAAGATAAATACTTATTAATAATCGTACGGCATTTCTATATAGGCTAAACCTATTTATAAATAGTAATATAGGATAATTGAATATTAATTTACTATATAATAATAATTTATCCTAATATTTATTATATTCTTCTCGGCCGTATACGTCGAATTTAAATTATCTACGAACGGGGCTAGTATAATATAGTAGTACTATTTATAAAGTATATATATTATTTTATACTATAACGGCCCGTCGAAGAAAGAATTTGTAATATACTTTGATTATAGGACGAAGACCAATATATGAATATTTTGGGAATATTTTCATACGGATTTTACTACGCTTTTATTCTTATATTTACCCCTATCTAAATATATTTATAGGTCGCTCCGTATCCCTATTTTATAGGTATATTTATTCGAATACCCTTTTACGGGGACTAGGATCGTTTTAGGTCTTATTCTAATACTAATTGTAATATACTTCCTAATTATATATCGTAAATACGTCGGTCTCCCTAATATATGCGTCTACTTTAAAGAGTACAACTTCGTCTTTACTTTATTCTAGCTTATATATAACGCTATATAGTTTAATACCTATAGTATTAGCTAGTAAAAGATCGGGAAGCTTACGATCTTTTTTAGGGAATAATTCGTAAACGATTAAAATAATGCCGCCGCATTATATAATATAGTAGTCTACTTTAAAGTCCTTTATAATAGTAATAATTTAGCTAATATATATAATATTAAATATATCGAAGTACGCGTATTAACAAACGCAATTATTTAATCGACAGCTAAAGTAGATATAATCGGAAGGAAATACCGGATTACCTAGTTCGTTAGGACTATTTTCCATCTTGGAAGGGTAGTAAATATAAGTAAATTGGCTAAATATAGTGCGGATTAATAATATTTATAATAATAATTCGTATAATTCTATTAGTTCGTTTATAAAATGCTTTATATTTCGGTATACTAAATTGACGATATTAAATTAATATAAAAATATAAATAGGCTAACCGGGTTAATTATATATAGCTTTCTTATAAATGTTTTAGAGATAACGTTGCTTTCTCGTCGTATATCCTTTTTAATTATCTTTTTAAACGCGGATATAATTATAATATACTTAATAGAAAAGGGAATATTAGTATATTATATATATATTATTAAGATATAGGATTTAGTACGATTCTTGAGAATATTGAGCTAGTTTAGAAGTTGTTAAATTTAATATAATAGACTATTGTAATAATAGTTCTAATAATAAAGAATTTATATAATTTTTCGGATATTAATATATTGTATTTTCTTTATATTATACGAATATATATATAGTAATAGTAATATTTCGAAGTCCGAAATAATTTAATTCTTATTGAATGTATATAGAATTAATATAGATAAATTATTTAAATCGGCGATGTAGGGTAGTTATATAGGCCGGCTTTCTCTACTAATTATAATAACGTTTTCGACTATAGCCTCCATTTACTCGGTCGTAAGTGCTTTTTTTATTTTACGGTCGATATTAATTACTGGTAGGAAATCTTCGTTAAATAGTATAAAAATTTCGGGCTCGTCGTCGTCGCTTTTTTCGTTATATTCGATAGTATAAATTAATTCTCCGCGATCAAATCCTAATAGTAGAAGCGTAATATTAAGATTATTAACGTTAATATTAGCTTCGATATTAATAATCGTTAACTATATTTAGAATATTAATATACGAATTAGAGAAAAGTAGTTTATTATATAATAGGCAGGATACGTACGCTAGCCGTCGTTTTTAATTTCTAGCTACGTATTGTCGTATTCGTCTTCGATTTAATTATTAATTAATACGGATAAATTAAAACCGGGGCTATTAAAAATAGTAGGGCACTAATTTAAACTACTTTAGTCTACGTCTATAATATCCGCGACGGCGGTAGGACTTTTAAGAATAGCACTAAATATAAGTAGATTATACCTTATACTCCTAGGTCCTTCTACTACTAATTTTTTATGATATTATTCTACGAATTTTCGTATAGCCTTTTATTGTGCTTTTTCGTATCGAATTTAATTTTATACCTATTTCTTTACTAATATCTAGGCTTCTACGCGTTACTTAACCTCAAGTTTGGCGGTTTTTAATCGTCGTTTATTTAGTAGAATAATAGTAACTTACCCGCGAAAGCCCGTACGCCGTCTATATTATTATAATTATTATTTAAATAAAAGATTTACGGAAATAAATTAATATAGGAAATTCTAAAGGGGGATAGAATTATATATTTAATAGTTAAGTAGGATAGGTAAATACGTTCGCTTTATTTAATATTACCGTTAAAAAGGTAGGGTAAATTAGTAATAGCTTAGGATAAAAATACGAAATTTTCTATAAACAATATATTATTTATTATTAAATACTATTTATTCGTATTATAAAATATCTATTCACCCTATTTTTAAGTAGACCTCTTTCGTATAATACTTCTATTATACGAAATTTCGAAATTTCTCCCTTTAAACTTCTTTCTTTAAATTATTTTACCCCTAAAACCCCCGCCCCTTTCGTAAATCCAATAAATTAATATAAGCGAATATTAAAATAATTTATTAAATATTTATCGTATTTAGAATAATCGTTAATCTTCAACTATATATGTAGTCTACGCGTTAATTTTAATATAATATAAATTCAATTTTCTATCGGTCGTATTTAGTAGTATATAAATTAATATATATTAATCGATTATATATAATAATTAGATTATAATTATACTGCCTAAGAAAAAAAAAGCGATATAAACCACAACCCCTAGTAGCGCTGTAAATTAGGTATAGGGTCTTAAATAAGGATAAAGTACCTTACTATTTAATATTTATATTTTAATTCGTATAATATCTTATATATTATAATAGTTTCAATTTATTGCGAACTTTATAATTATACTGCCAACTACTGAATTATCGATATTAAGTAGGAATTTATATATAATTAGCTTAATTACTAATTTCTTTAACTTTACTAATTTATCGACTTTTAACGGTCGTAATATTCTTATTAGTCGGCATTCCCTTCGGAATAATATAAAGTTACGTAATAAATAGAACCCTTAAGCGCTTCTACCCTTAGCTCTATTAATTTAATAGTTGTATAGGTAGTATAACCCTACCCTACTCGGACGCGCTCTTATTAATACGGCCCCGGAAGCTAGGTAATTAATATAATAATATAAAGATTAAGATTACCGCAATAATAATAACGAATTTTTAAAGTTTAATATTATTCCGTCCTTTTATTTTGAAGGGGGTTACGAACAACTACCCGGCATCAATTACTTAACGGCGTCAATACATACTTTAACAATATAAGTACTATAGTCGGCATCTTTATCGACCTATCGCAATTAATACGCGTCTTAATATATTTTAGTAAATTGCGTTAATTAATATTAATTTAATAGTTATATACTAATAGTTTATTATTATATTAATTACTAGTTTAAAAACCGCCGTTTATAGCCCTATTATCTATTGTTATTGCCGGTAATAATCGATATACAACGGTATTTAGATATAGTATTAGTAGATATAAAATAATGTAATTGTAAACCTAATGGAATATTATATTAAAAAATATATTAGATTTACTAATTAAATTAAATTCACTAATATAATAGCCCTTATCCCCCGTTATATTATAAAATGCGTTATAACCTTTTATTTCCCCCCAATTATACCTAGTAAGTTTATTAATATTAAATAGCTACCCCCAATTGTATTTTAAATATTAATTTAAATAGTAGGAGCAGCTAATTATTCGGTAACCTTAACCCCGATATTAAAAGTACTACTTAGTAGAAAAGCCTTATTAACCTTTAGAACGTATTTAATTATTTTTTAACGAACTAATATATATAATATATTAAATATCTACTTTTAAACCCGTATATTATAACCATTTTATATTTTAAGAGGAATATTGCCCACTTTTTATTATACCCTTTAATTAATAAGAGCGCCCTACTTTTATTTTTAAAGTTCGTTAATTATTGGAATAATATCGCTCTCCTACTCGTCTTCTTACTATATTTTTAATATATTTATTGGTATATATATAGCGTTAATTATTATTACGTTTATTTACTATAATCGATAGTCTAATAAGAACTATTTAGTTACCGCTTATATATTTTTAATCTTAATAGTAGCTACTACGACCCGAGATATTATTACAATAGTAATTATAAGAATATGCCCCTACTATTATAGAAGAGAGCTATACTAATAATTATATTAAAGAATTTCAAGATTATATAATTTAAAAAATCTATAAATAAATAATTAAATATAAATATAGTAACCCTAAAAGGATCTTCTAAAACTAATAATAAATAAACAACTTAATAAATTATATTATATTTAAATTAGAAAAGGGATAATCGATCGATAAAGTTTTAAATAGTTGTAGGCTACTTAATTACGTAGATAATTTAATCTTCGAATTAAACTTATTTACTTTATTAGATTCTAGATTTTAAATTAAATCCCCGCTAAAATATAGAGCGGACTAGGCGGAAAATACTAAACTTACTAGTAATAGTAATATTTAAGAAGAATAACCCTAAAGTACCTTCTTTCTACTTATTATTATAAAGGTATTAGAATATAGCAGTATATTTAGGGAGATCCGCTTAACGCTACTAAAAGGAACCAGCTAATAAATTAGTATATTAGCTATTAACCTTGTTTACCCTGCTATATTTATTTACCCCGTTATATTTATTCGCCCCGCTACTTCTACTATAACAATTATAAAATCGTATTACTAATTTAATAAGTATCTAAAAGATACAATATTACGACGCCCTAACGATATGTAATAATATAATAACGACGAACCTACTATTAGTTTTAATAATTATATTAATAATAACGACCCGTAAACTATATAGTAAATAATCGACGTATTACGCCAATCTACAATTTACAATATAATACGACGTAAATAATTAATAGCCGGCCTTATAATAATCCGCCCCCGAATTATTATTAAATATTTAAATAATTTTCTATTGTTAAATAATCTAATTATTTATTTACGACCGAAATAAATTGGTATACTATTATAAATCGATATATTAAAAATAAAGGGTAAAGGGAAGGCGACTAAAAAGGATAATAAACCGAAGGTATTTAAATAGTAGAAGTCTTCGAAAATAAAAGTATATATATAATCCCCTATATAGCCGATACTTTAAGCGGAACCGAATATAGCCGATTTAGCCGACCTAATAACGCCTACTAACGACGACAATATATTAGAAGACGAAATTAAATTTTAAATTACTATTACTAACGAAATAGTAGAAGTACCCTATAATTTAAAATTCCCACTAATTACTATTCGAATTATTAGGCTACTATATAATACGAACCTATACTTTTAATTGCTACTAATTAAAGAAAATTAATAATTCTTTATCCTAAAGAACGGTCTACTAAAATTATAATTAATTTCCAATTCCCAATTATAAAGTAAAGTTAATCCGATTATCGCTTTAATGGGTATTAATTAAAATATTTGGATAAACGTACTATTTAATATTAATTTAGAAATTCGTATTAATGATTTTATATATATAAATAATATATTTATTAATTATAAAATTAACTACGGCCTAAAAGCGTTATAAATCTTTAAAAACGTAATTCCGGATTAAATATAGTAAATATTATAAAATAAATTTATAATTACCTACTATATATATAAATATAAGATTATTAAAAGTTTTATTAAATTTACTATAGTATTTCTTAATTAAAATATTTAGAAAATAACTAATATATATAGTATTCGCGAAAATATTTTAGAAGAGATTTATAATATTAAGCTCTTTAAAATACGGATTAGTAGCTACGATTTAAATACGTTAAATAATTAATATATATCGAAGTTCGATATTTATTTAATTCTTATATTATTTCTATATATTATTGGATATATCGACTTCGAATTATTTAATAATTGCGATAACTTCGTATTCTATTAGGTTAAAGAAGTATTTAATCGCCTAATATATTCGGCTATAGAAATTATATATACCGAAAACGTTGTTAAAGAATAATAATAAGTAAATATAATTCGGAAGAAAACGAAATTCGGGATGATTTAATAGAATAAACGAATATGTATTGTTATAAAGAATATATATAATTTAATACTATACGACCCAATCGCTCGTACTATCGATTATAACCTATTTTAATTCGTATAAAAAAAAGGTTTAACGAAGCTATTTAAAGTTTATAAATATTATTAATACGTAAGATTTGTGTAAAGTTACGTACTATTCCGTTAATTACCCTTACCCCCTCTAAGTTACACTTCTATTATTATATCGAATAGTATTATTAATTTAATCGATTGTATTGTCGAAGCGTCTTTATTTAACGACGAAATTTCTAATTACGGTAATAAATTACTAATAATTAATTTATTAAGGCTTAATTCTAAAGTTAGGACTTTAGTAACGAAACGTTCGATTTTATACTTGCTAAATAGTTTATAAAGCCGATTATTAACCAAATTTCGGGTCCTATTTAATTTATAGCACGTATAAATTACGTATAGAAATATAGAAATAACTAATATTAATAATAATAGAAGGGAGATTATTAGATAAATTAAATAAGAGATGGCGGAAATAGAAGTATAAATTATATTAATTATTATAATAATAAAATTATAACCCGTAAATCTTAATCCGTTGACCCTATATTCTAGTTTTAATTGTAATTAAACTAATTTACGTAATCCAATTATAAATACTCCTTTTGAATTTATTTTCAAATTTATTTATCGAATTATCTACTTCGAGCGATAATAATAATAATAACGAATTATAATTTATATAATAAACGACTAAATTAAATAAATTAGTATTTGAAGGGGATAATAAGGATAATAGTCTATTTATATAATAAGACGTAAATAAATCGCCGTTTATTCGCATATTTAAAAAATATATTTTAAGAGTATTATTTATTACTAAAACCCGGTTATTATAACCCGTATTGCATATATAATCGTAGTTACTAGTATAACGACAACCGGAATAATAGTAATAAATATTAAATTTTCATTATAATAATATATTATTTTTCGATTTATCCGCGTCCGAAATTTAAATACCTAAATTCAATTTATCAGGGAAGCTGGTATTTAAATAATATTACCTTTACAATATAATATCCGATAAAGTTATTATTACCCTTACCCTAGTCTAATTATAGGTATGTACGAGACGTAGACTTTAAACGACTATTGAAGAGGCTACTATCGCTAATATTATAATTGCTCCTCCTAGTCCTAGTATTATTACTACCTTAGGTAGTAGTAGTATAAGTATTAGAAGTTATTATAAGTCTTAGAGCTAAAGGGTTTTTAAAATAATTATAATTTAATAACCCCTACGTTCTAATATCCCTCCTCCGTATAACCGTATTTTTTAATTCTAAACCGAATATAAATACAAATTTACAAATACCCCGCCCAATGCTTAACTTTATTAAAGTTAAACCGAACCCGCCGACGAAGGTTTAAAGAAGCGTTGTAAAAAATATAAAGGTAGAGTAGAATTTACCGAATCAACGATTTTACAAGATATAATTATAATGCGTAAAGACTTTCGTAATTAGTCCTAACGCCCTATACGCCGCAATTAATATCGTTTCGCCGCAATTAATATTGTCTATAATTATAATATTCTTATACAATATATTTACTATATTAACGATTCTATTATTATAATTGGTTGAACTTAGACTATAATTCAATATAATTATTAGCTCGTCCGTACTATTATTATAATATTTAATTACAACTTATAATTAATAATATAAATTAGTACGAATAAATAATATATAATTTATTATATATATATATAATATTTATAATTAATTATAGCTTAATATAGTTAAATAACCCCTTCGTTATCTATAGTACGAAATACGATAATAGTATACGCTAACTCTCCCTATAAATTAATTTAGAAGTATTACAAATTTTTCTTTTATATATATAGTAACTTTATATATATATGATTAGTATTTAATTGTAATAGTCATATATACTTTCAAGTTCCTATTAGATATACTATATTAGGTTGGGTAACTACCAATCATTTAATACGCACTAACAAGAGTATTAATTAAAATAGAGTTCAGATTCCTACGTACCGCAAGCCCGCAGCCCAGGACCTAGCAGATTTGTAGCCCACTTTTCTCCCAGCCAATCAGAGCCCAGGGATCCTCTTGAAACGGCTTTCCTGAGCTAAACGGTTTTTCTGAGCTGAACGGTTATTTTGAGCAGAACGGATGTGGCCGTTTTATAACAGTTATCACAATACAACAGTTTTCTGAAGAACTAGATTCCCAGTAATGGTCCCAAAGCAGAGACTTTGCCCGGACTGTGGTGAGAAGGGTAGGGTGCAGAGGGAACGGCGAGCTCGGGTAGCCGCCGAGGAGGCGGCGGCGGAGCTCTGAAGAATACCTCTAGGTACCAACCTTGCCGTACGAAGTTCGCGCAGCTAGAGGGGGTATAGGATCAGATAAGCGCCAGCAGGTGGAAAAAGAAAGGGAGGGAGAGGTTGAGGTACCGATGGAAAGGCTGGTTTCTTTCGGAATCAGGAAGGGAACTTTAGGAAGAGACTGGAAATGGGGAAGGTGTGCCCAATGTTCCGTTTCTATCAGAGCATGGATTCACTCAAGGTGTGGAATAAAGAGAGGTTCCTTAGAGGTATCCATCTCCGAAGACATAACATGGCGCAGAGATACCTCTAGACAGCCCGAGAATACGCGTTTTACCAAGATCAGTGAGTTTTAAAATGAAGTGTTTTACATGTTTCAGTCACGGAAGGTATAACTTCAAGTCGAGGTTCGCGAATAGTCTCCACTGCTAGGTGTCACATAGTGGTACCTACCTACCTACTACCTACTCCCCCCCTTCATCTTCCTCCTCCTCCTCCCCCTCGTCCCCCTCCTCCTCTTCTTCTTCTTCTCCTTCCTCCCCCTCCACAAACTCCCTCCCCACCCTCTCCATCCACCCCTCCTTCTCCGCCTCCCCCATCGGCAAATCATCCTCCCAATGCTTCTCCAACCCCTCCTCCGTTTCTTCTTCCCAGTACGCACTCTCCCAAACCTCCATCCTCCGCGACGGCCCGACCGCCTCCGGGTTCTCCCAATGAAACTGGATAAGCAGGTGCGGAGCCCGCTTGAGGTCGCCGGCCGGGTACCAGTACTCGTCTTTGCTCCACCCTTTCCACGAGACCTGGTAGTAGAGCTTGCCGCCGTGCATGACGCGGGAGGCGACGACCTCGTCGAGTTCCCAGAGGGGGTCGCCGGTGGGGGTGGTTTCGGAGGGGTGGAGGGTGTGGGGGGCGAGGGGTTTGGGGGAGGTGGGTTTTGGTTTTGGTTTTGGTGCTGGTGGTGATGCTCTCTTGGGTTTGGGTTTGGCTTTGGTGGTCTTTTTCTTGGTCTTGGGCTTGGGTGGTGGTGGGCGTTAGCTTGGTCTTACGGCTGTTGAGGACTTGAGGGGAAAGGCATTGGGCTTGGGGTGTTACCTGTACTTTGGTTGCCGTTCCTTTTTTTGTTTTGGCAGTTCCTTTCGGTGTGGCTGCTTTGGGCGGCATCGCGGTTGAAGCTTCGTGGGTGTTGTTGGTCTTCAATGGCGGAACAGCCAGGCTTGAGAGATGCTTTTGCTTCTGTTGCCCAAAGGCCAGCCTGGCGGGATGCTTGACTTTTTCACTGCCAGTTGTTTGCTTTTCAAGTTTGACGCTCTTGTGGGCTGGGCTCTGGGTATGGGAGAGGAGGGCAGAGTGGTGAGTTTAAATCCTCGCCGAAGGAACAAACCGGGAGAAGGGTTACTCACAAGCTGCTTGTTTTTGATCCATCTGGAGTTTGTCCTGCCAATAAACCTGTGCTCACTCTTCCTCCATATTGGGATGACGGCTTCGTGAAGAGCACGACTCTGCCAGGTGTGTTTGGAGATGCACTCTCTTGTTATAACTTCGGTCGTAACTTGGGGACATGTGATGGAAGTTGGCGCGGATGAATGATGGCATAGACTTCCAATCACATTCGTAAGGTTTACATGCCCGCTGGGCAGGCCTCGAAATTGCGCTCACCAGTTTGGTACCACTTACATCCAGTCATTCCCTGGCTTTTGAACAAGCTCAAAGTATTTCCAATCATTGTTCAACTCATGGTTTCCATTATCAGCCGAATCCCTTTTTTCCCCGCTCTACCTGCCCCCGTGCTATGAAACGTGAAGTCTCTTACCAAATTCCCAACCACCTCCTGCCTCTTGTCTCCGGTCCTCAATCCCAGGCCGTCGAAAGCTTCAATGCTTCAAACTTCCCAACCCCTTATTCCTTCAACAGTCCCTCTCCCATTGACTTTCACCTGTCTACCGGAAGGTCATCATCATCGTGGGCTTCCGCTACCTTACCGTTGTCGAAAGCTTCCTTCCACTCTTGCAGCCGCTTTGGCGGACCCGGCTGTTTGGGGTATCTTTCATGGAAAGATATCAGACGGTTGGGGCAGATCTTGAAGCCCCGTGCCGCGTAGAAGTTGGGATCCGGAGCTCCCAAACCCTTCCAGGCCGCCCGGTAGTATAACAGTCCCTCGATGGTGACGGAGGCCAGTATACGATGGACCTCATATTGCGGTAACTGCTCTTTGGGCTTCGATCCGTTCTTGGTTTCTTTCCATTCTTTCCCTTTTAGTTCCGCCTCCGGCTCCTGGGCGGCGGGAGTGTTTTGTGCGCGTGCTCTGGCCCTCATGCGTGTCATGGGTGGCTCGTAGTGGTAGTGTCCCTTTTCGCGGTTCAGAGGGCTACTTGGAGGACTGGAAGAAATATCCTCGTCCGCTGCGACCGGTGAGGCAGTCAAGTCTTCGATGTTGTTTTCGCCATGAGAATCGGTGTCCGCAGCAGGGTTGTTACCAATAAGTTCAGGGGCCAAGGGTGTGGCCTCCACTTGAGCTTGGCCCATCTCATGGGGAGTTTGGAACTCGCGGGGGTCGGAAAAAACAGGTGAGTCCATGTCAACGTCGTAGTAGTGTTCAGTCTGATCCTCGTAGTGCGTGCTCCCGCTCTTTCGCTTTGAGCCAGCAATGTTGCTGGCTTTGGCACCCTCATCTCCGTCGTGTAATAGGACATTCTGGTCTGCAACGGCTGCAAAGACGGTGAGGTCACTCAGGCTTTTGGTGTCGTCAACGAGAGAAGGGGCGACCGGTTCCCCTTCCACATCCATGTCGCTGCCGGAAGGAGAAGGAGATAGCAAAGGGGAAGGAACGGAGAAGGTAAATAAAGTCTGTGGAGAGATCGGGACATGGACTCTATGCGACGGCGAACCTGAAGCATTTCCAGAGTCACCCACTCTTGTTTTCGCTGCCGGTTGGTTGGCTCCAAGCTCCGTTGCTAGTGGGATGATTTCGTTCATATCCCGCTCATAGGCCTCAAAGTCGAAGAACTCCGACATATCCACGTCGTTACTTTCCCCGCTACCGTGGACGCCGGTTGTCAAAATGCATATGAAAGAGAGTGGGAGAAAGGCCATTATTATTCAATGAGAGCTAATAGACTACGATGTAACTGCCTTCCTTTTATGCCCGCTTGCCTTAATTACCTTTAAGATATCCTTATCTACTATATACTAATACGTAGAGTGAGGCTCAAATTGAGGCTTTATATTATATATAATTATAACTTTTAATACTCCCCTTCAATAGTTACAAATAATGCAAAAACTCCCCTATACTCTATACCTGTTAATTAATATTTAACATTCGTCTTTACTATTACCCGAATTTAATTCTTCTATAGTAGGTAGTACAGCACCTATACTGACCTTAAAACTTCTTTATACCCTACTTAAATTAATTAAACCTAATCCTTTTCTAAAGAATAAAAATTAATTTTTAGCAAGCGGTTTAATCAATCTATTAACTATCTACTCTTCCGTTAGTACGTAATTAAATTTGATAGATCCGTCTTTAACCTTTTTATATATAAAATATTATTAAATATTAATATATTTTATCCTTTAATAATATGTAGGGTTTAAAGTAAATAATATAATTCCTTAATTATTATAATAGATAATAACGGTTTTCGTTTCCCCTATATCTATATTACTTTCCCCCCGAAAATTAGTATTTAATTCTATATATAATTATTTTAGCTAGATAACTTCCTTAATTACTTATATCTATACTATATACTTAATTTCCGTCGATAATAATACTACCGTTTATTATTTCTTAGAATTCTAATTAATATTTATACTACCGAAATTAAATACGAAACCAGTAGTAGACTTCCTAATATCGACGTCCCCGGCCTAATTTAAATTAAAGAATTTTTGTAGGGGGCTTAAATCTCTAATAAATATTAATACTAAACTTTTCGTACTTTTAAAATATTTAAAAATTCTTTTTAATATATAGAAATAGGCTTTAACCGGATTTATACAGTAATAATTAATTAAAGAGACTACGTACGCAATATCTAATCTTATACCGAATATAATATATATTAGTAACCTAACCCCTAATTAATATATTATTATTTTAACCTTCTTAATTTACTAGCCTTCTCTAGCCTTTTTTAGCGAGTTAATAGTTATTAGAGTATTTATTAAATTATAATTTATTATACCGAAGTAAGTAAAGATTTTATTAATATACCTTTATTAATTGAAATAAATAATCCTATTCCGCTTATTATATATAATACAAATACTAAAGTAGTAATAACAGGGACTTAGATTTATTATTTGAAATTTAGTACTTAATATATCTTTTAAATTTTAAATCTCTCCCTTATCCTTCCTAACGATTAGTAAATCGTTTATATAAATAATTACGAAGGTACTTTACTTAAAGAATACTCTATAATCAATAGTAATAAAATTATAGCCTAACTCCTTTAGCGTTATAGTAAACGTATTGAATTAAATTTTTAATACTTATTTAAAATTATATAAAGCTTTATTTAGCTTATAAACTTTACCGGTACCGTTATCGAATTTAAGAGGTTATTCTACGTAGATCGTCTCCTCCACATTCCTATATAAGAATATAGTCTTAATATTTATTTATTTAATTTCTAAATTTAATATAGCGGCGATAGCAAATAGGATTTTATAGTTTATTAGTTTAATAACCGAAGCGAATATTTCAAAATAGTCCATTCCTTCGATTATTTAAAGCTATAGACTACCTAACGAACTTTTCGTTTAATAACCTCGTTATTAGGCCCTCGTTTAAATTTATAGACTTACTTACCGTATAAAACGTATATTTACAGCGTTACTTCTACTAATTCCTATATACTATTTTAAATAAGAGACTGGTATTCATCGGCTATTACCTCTAACCACTTATCTTAAAAAAAATTCTACTTTATTTCCTTTAACATTATTAGTTCTATATTCTCCGAGTCCGTACCGTTATCGCTAGTATATAGTATATAGTACTAGATAGGGTATTAATATTCGAGAATCCTATCTTTCAATAGATATTGAAATTCTAGGTAACCGTCGACGATATTACTATCTCCGGTTCTTATTAATATCTATAGTATTATTTGTATTTATACTAATATATTACAACCTAATAATATACTATTTTAAAGTTTAAATTCGTTATTTACTATTATAATATTTAGGGAAAAGTTATCCAACGTACGCTATTACCCTATAAATATAATTTATCTAATAATAAACCTTTAACGTTATCGTTTAAAGGGTGGAAATTATAACGTTAGTGAGGTTTAAACTAATAAATCGGGAGACTCTTATTTACCCGGGGTATATTTTAACCTACCCGGGATACCCCCTAGTATACCCTAGCCAATTAATTGCCTACCTTAGTCCAGGGTCTAAAGTTGTCTCCCTTACGGATCTACTTATTTACCCCCTATATTTATATACCTACCCTAGTCCGGCTCCGTAGACCCGGCTCTAATCTAGTAATTTAAATTAGGAATTATTTATATTACTACGTTTTTTATCCTTCGTCTAATTAATACTATTTCTATTTTAAAATAAACGTTAATTAATTTAATTACTCGCTTATTTAATGAGAAACGCTATTCGCACCGCCGCTAAACGCTTTATACACCGCCATCCAAAATGAAACAAGGTATAACTTCGCCAGGTCTCAAGCTATAAACATATAAATAAGTATATAGAATTCCTTGATTTTTTCTACATTTTATAGGCTAAGTGGGGTCTTTACCTAATATCGTTTAGGACCTTTAAAAATACGTCCTTAACTTTATAAATTAAAACTTTCATTTTTGAGCACCTAGTGTTTTTAGCTTCGTAGGATAGCTTAGATTTATTGGCCAAAGTAGTGTTAGATAGAGCAAAAAATTACAAAAATTCTAATATTATTATTGAGCGGTATAGCCTAAATTCCGTAGAGTAACTTAGGATTTTCATTTTTAATAGCGGTGCGAATAGCGTTTTGCTACAGTGCGAATAGCGTTTCTCTATTTAATATAAGGAATTTATAGACCGTATATCCTTTAAAACTGATAAATATATATTTAACTGCCTTTTTATCTATCTTCTTCCTATTTACTTCTAAAATAAAATACTAAGCGGTTATACTAATAATTCTAATATTATTAACGTTTAATCGTCGCGGTGGCTAAGACCACCGAGGAAAACTGTCGGACGCTCCAAGCGGCATAGGACATCTGCTCGGGTTGGGCAGCTGAGAGAGGGATGGAGTTCGAAGCAAGTAAAACGGAGCTCATGCATTTCACGCGGAGGAGGGAACCAAGAACGGAAACTCTCCAAATCGGGGGAGTCGTACTTAAACCAATGGAGTCGACTAGATTCCTTGGGGTTTGGCTGGATCGGAAACTCAACTACCGAGCACACGCGGAGGCAGTGAAAAAGAAGATGGCTACGCAGACGAACGCACTAATACGATTAGCGGCGAAGACTTGGGGTTGCTCTTTTGCGCGAGCGAGGGAGATTTATACCAAGTGTATTCGGAGTGCGATCGCATACGGAGCATCAGCCTTCCACCAGCCGACCGAAGTCTACGGCAAACTACTATTATTATTATTATTAACGTTTAATCTTTACCCGAATACTAATTTGTAAAGTATTTTATTAAATACTAAGTAAAGGCTTTTATTCTTAAAGTAATTAACTGTTTTAAGGATTTCTAGCCAAAACTCCTTTGGAATATTCCTTCTAATTATAATTAATAATAGCTTTTCTCGGAAGTACAAATTCAATACTTCCACTATATTATTAAATTAGTATTACTCTGTTATTAACCTCTTAATATACATTCCTCGTCTAATTGCCTATATATTAAATTCGTAACTATTAAATTTTTAAATTCTATCCAAATAAATAATTCTATATTTTCTCCTTTAGGGTTCTTTTACTTCCAACTTCTATACGAAAGCTTAAATAAATTCCCAAACCCTTATCCTATTTTTAATAACTAATAATCTGCTAAATCTACTATAACCGTTAACTAATATAATTTAATAGCGTTTACTTTAATACCCTATAATATAAAAGGGCCCGTAAATATCTATATAAAATATATTTAATATATATTCGGCCTATCGAAATTTACTACAATATAGGGTCTTTCTTATTCGGCCTCTAACGTATACTTCGCATATATAGTACTATTAAGCATCTTTTATCCCGTCGACTATATCTTCTATTTTAATGAGGTTCTCCTCCCCTAAATACCTTATACGCTCGTGCTAAAGCCTTATCTTCGGGTTAACCGAATACGAAACTAAAGTTTACCAAATAGTATCGGTAGTTTATAAGATAAATAAGTTGCCGAAACAAGTAATTTAAATATTTATACCGCTTTTTTCAATATATTAATAATTTCTAAATAAAATTATATCGGTACCGTAGTTAAAGAATTAAATTATAGAAATTAAGTTAATACTAAGGTTAGGGGTAAAGAGAATATTATTAAATTGAGCTATAATAACCGTATTATTAAAGATATACTTTTTTTTAATTATTTTAATATTTAATATAGGGATTTTTATACCGCCGATACCGGTAATAGATCCGTTACTTGCTGTAAAAATAACGAAGTTACTTCGGACGGTCGTTATATATTATCTGTAGCCCGAATTAAGGAAGTACGCTATTTAGAAAGAGTAAAAGCTTTTTATCCTATTATAAAATATATTATTAAAGGTAGAAATAATATTCTTTAATCTAATTATAAATAAGGAAGGACGAAGTAAATAAGGTAATAGGCCTTACGTTTGTAATAAAAGCCGTTTAAATTAGGGTTATTATTATAAGGGTTAATATTAAAAATGGATTTCTATCCTTTTTCTTCTATTTATAGGTATTATACTCCTTTTTCAATTCTAAATAGAAATCCTAGCAACTTTCTTTATTATAGTACTTCTTATTATAATAGGTATAGAATTTATTATAAAGGTTATTAATTAGAAGTATTAACGTTGTACTCCTCTTTCTCGCTAATATTACTATTATATTATAATTGCCCTCGGCGTTAATATATATAAATTCGCCTTTAGTAGAGTAGATTATATTTTAGAAAGAGAGGAGCTTCTTATTATAAATAGCTTAATAATTAGTTTTTTAAATATTATATTACTTTTAATTAAGCGCTTATAATAATTTTAAGATTAATTAGCTTTCGGGTAGTTTATATTCCGTACTAATTATAATATATTCTTTTTATAGGGATAAGATCTTTTAGCCTAGAACTTAGACTCTATTAAAATTACTGAATTTTAAATTATTTTATTCCTATTAAATTCGTTATAAAGTATTAATACCTTCGTCCAAATATTCTTCTTTAGCTTTAGCGAAGAACCTAATTATAATTATCTATCCTTGTAATAACTTTTCGGCGGTTTCGCTGAAGGTTATATAAAGAATTTTAATATAACGTCGTTATTTATTTCTTTAAACCTTTAGAAAATCGATAAAAATAGTATTTTTAGTAGGATAAGTTTCTATAATATTAAAACCGCCTATAATATCGATTATAAATAATTAGAAACGGTTCTAGGCTTTATAATTATTTTTTCCGTCTAATTTTAAATTAGTATTAATATTAATATTTATTAAAGAAATTAGATTAAACGTAATATTTAGTCCTATAATAGTCGGGATAATACGTAAGGTTATTAGAATTATAATTTTAATTCCGGTACTACTTGTATTAATATTACTTAATTCGTCCGGGGTTATAATTCCGGCTCTATTTATTTATTCGTTAAAAATATTAATAATACTTTTATAATCCTTACTATTATTAATTTTAATATGTAGAATTATATTAATAGGATTATTAATTATTTAATATATAAAGTTATTAAAATTAATATTATAGAGATAAATTATTCTAAATTAGAATGGAGAAATTATTTATATTTATAAATTTAGGTATCCTTTAGTATTTAGGGATTTAACTTCGAATTTAAAGAGCTCCTTATTATTTAGTAGTTTAATTTTACTAATTATCCCTACTTCGAAATCCTTTAATACTAAGGGGGGTATCTTAATAGTTTCGAACGTACTGTCGCTTTTAATACTTATAGGGTTTTATAAATTGTAATACTTTAATAGGTATTTAATAGTCCTAACCAACCGTAGGAATTCGTTTTATTTTATAGTATGTATAGTAATTAAAATTTAAATAGGATAATTGTATTTACGTTAATAGTTATATTAGCTACTATTTTTACCCGTTTCCGAAGTATTATTTACTTCTATTTCTAATATAGAACGAAATTAGTAATTTAATTTTTAAAATAAAAGGATAAATATTAATTTTTTAATATATTTTCCTAATTATTATATAGTATCTTTAGTATTTTAAATAATAGATAATACGAAGGAGACGGAATAAAATATATTTATCCTACCCTAATTAAAATATAGAATTAAGATTAAATTTTAGTTCGTTTATAACGGAAGAACGTATTTGCTAATACGCTAAATTGGATACGGTTTAATAGCGTTTAGTCCGTAATATTGGTACGAATTGCTGCATAGCAGGAGCCGGGTTTATAATTTATTAAAATATATATAAAAAAGAGTAGGAGAAAGGCTATTATTATTTAATAAGAGCTAATAGACTATAATGTAACTACCTTCCTTTTATACCCGCTTGCCTTAACTACCCTTGAGACATCCTTATCTACCATATACTAGTACGTAGAGTAAGGCTCAAATTGAGGCTCTATATCACGTATAATTATGACTTTCAGCACCGGTCTAAAATTTCAGGTTCGTTAGTGGCTGCTTCCAGTCTCTTATTGAACACTCCCACATCAAGAAACGTGTATGAAGTCCAAAACTCACCACTTCCTGGTTTTGTTGATCGCCATCATGTTGACTTTCGTTCGATAACGAGAAGGATCCTCCAAAGTCTCCAAGGTTCGACATGATGTCTTTCCGCTGCAGCGTCGTATTCGATGAGTTCTTTTTGTATGACTTTGGCAATCTGTGTTCAGCTACCAGTTGGTGCTCTCACGGTTAGGAAGAACGAAAAATTTGGAGGGTTTATATATTGGAATTTGACCAGCGCCGAATGGGAATATTCCATCTACCGCACGTTCACACAACTATTCCAAGATGACAAGGCTTGAGTCTAGGAATCTTGAGTGAGTCTGGCGTCTGAATAGGGCAGCCCCGGAACTCTAGGTGAATAAGAGCACAAACGGAGATCCATCTCCACGACATGCTGGGAGATTTTGAAGTCTTCTCACCATCGAGAAGTTCTACCTATCTAATGATCCGGTTATTTAGCGGTAGGGTTGTGTTTGTTGGAACCCTAGCAGGTATTCGTCTCATCTTCATATCCTGTATTACTCCATCGTGTCGTGACGGCTTGAAAGCGCTGCTTTTGCCCCCTAAAGGCCTGTTCGGGTCCGCGTTAGGGATTTTAAGAAATAAACGTGTTAACGTGCAGGGTCCGCAGCTGTACTCCTGCAACATTAAGGCAGCGTTAAGGTAGGCCAAGACTTTGGCTGCAAGATGGAAAGAGGTGCTTAGGTAACATCCCCTTTCTACCTCTACCTTTCTTCTTTCCTCCTCTTTCTTCCTCCTTCACTCAACAAGGTCACCACCATCCTTTTCATCATCATCGCCATCTTTCTTATCGTCACCATCCTTCTTATCATCCCCGTCCTTCTCATCATTACCATCCTTCTTATCATCGCCATCCTTCTCATCGTCACTTTGGGAATAGCCTCATCCATTGTCTTTGCGACGGCTATCCCCTATATTTATAGGGGGTTGAACGTTATAGTTGTACTTAACCGTAGTTCTTACCGCACTACAGCTCAAAATCGAGCAGTCTGGCAGTAAGAACTGCTGTTAAGAAGTTCAAAGATTCTGGCCTTCTGATTGGTCAGATCGAAGATTTGAGGTAAGTGCAGGTGGTTGCAGGTGGTTGCAGGGCGTGCATGAAAAATAAGGTTTTTTTGACGAATGCAAAAAGGAGCAGTAGGGCAGTAATGCGTTATATCGTTACTGCGACCCGAATACTGCAAAAATCTTAATTGGTTACCGCAGCGAGATTATAAGGAGGGTGTCTAGGCTAGATGGGGGGTGTCTAGCCCAGACTGTGATTCTAGCACAGTCTAGCTATCTAGGCT
This sequence comes from Copromyces sp. CBS 386.78, assembly GCA_030685235.1. NCBI lineage: Eukaryota > Fungi > Ascomycota > Sordariomycetes > Sordariales > Sordariaceae > Copromyces > Copromyces sp. CBS 386.78. Next base: position 19,856 of record MU839243.1, read on the forward strand.
AGACTTCAAATTTAGGTTAGACGAAAAATGGAGGCCTCTGATTGGTCGGAATTAAGTACAAAATAGTAAAAGCCAAAAACCCCTATAAGGCCTTCTAAAGGTCCTTTTAAGGGTCTTCTTAGTAGTCCTTCTAAGGGTCTTCTTAGTAGTCCTTTTATAGTTGTTTAAAATTTTGACTTAAAAATCCAGATGAGGGCATTCACACATATCACATTCGCGCGAAACTTTTCGCGCAACGGAAAAAAAGCTGTCACTACCGTAGCGGTACTATAAGGAAGCTTACAAGGCTTGAGGGGGGCCTTCAAGGGTTGGTTCAAATGTTAGGCAAGATAACTGGACAAGCCTTGTTGCCAGAACCATCCTTGTGGTCTGAGGAAGGCCTCTGATTGGTCGGATTTAGGTAGGTAGAAAAAAAAGCTCAAGACCCCTATAAGGACCTTCTAAAGGCCATTATAGGGGGCTTTAATCAATAGTCGTTATAATAGGTAGTCTTTTTAGTAGTACCTTGGGTAGGCGGGACTTTGACTTCAAATTCCGGATAAAGGCATTTACACTTCCGCGCGCGAAACTTTTCGCGTAATAGAAAAAAAGCTGTCACCAATTGGAATCAAACTGGCGATCCTAAGAAAGAGAGCGACGACAAGAACCATTGAGCCACTAGCCCAATTGATTGAAGGCGGGCTTCGTTTTTTCCTTTGATATAGGGTAGGAGCGTTTCTGAAGAAGGGTGAACTTTAGGAAAGAACCATTGTTACTTTGGGATTTGGAATTAGGATCTTTAGCGACCGTCTTTAGCGCACCGAAAATCTGACCAATCAGAGGCCGTCCTCAACCAACAGTGATGGGTGGTGAGACAAGGCTTGTCAAACTACAAGCATTGACACCCCCCTTCAAGGCTTGTTGTCCTGGGGATTTTCCCGCTATGGTAATTGGAATCGAATTGGCGATTACAAGGAAGATAACGACGATAAGAACCATTGAACTACTGGCCCAATTGATTGAAACCGGGCTCCGTTCTTACCTTTAATATAGGGTGGTGGAGTCCTTAAGAGGAAATGAACTTTAGAAAAGAAGGAACCATCACCAAAATGGATGTAACCAATCAGAGGCCTCCATTAAATGTCTAGGCTAAATTTTGAGTCTAGGCTAGATACCCAATCCCGATTGACTGAGACTCTAGCCTAGAATAGGGACATCTAGCCCAGATGACCGCCCGATTTTTCCGCTACGGTAACTTCTTACAGCGGAAACGAACAGGCCTTAATTCCCTCCGTCTTATATGTGGCGTATGTGTCGGAAAGAGCACATGGCTGAGGACCTCTTCATCTTCTCCCAAGCCTGGACTATTAGTTCTGGCTCTGAGAGCGAGGTAGGTAGCTTACGCATTGCGGAGGAGAAACGCGGAATGACGAGGCTTTATGAAGAGTGCACACAGCATCTCCCAACGGCCTGTACGGCTACAGCAAAGTCAAACCGTTGATGTTTTGTGTTATTACGCGAACTGTATGACTCATACAAGACACGAATTCGCTATTGCTGTCCTTTTATCTTCTATTCCCAGCTGACACATACCGGGTGAGTGTCAGACCTGCACCAAATGAGGGTGGAAACACTTGCCAGAGGTATCTTGAGTCAGAGGCCCTCCCTTTGTGCCGTCCCCGTATGTTGCAAAGGCCAAATCGAGTCGCAGACTTACTGTAGATACCGTAGCGGGAGTATAAGGAGAGCACCTAGCCTAGGAGGGTGATTTCTAGGCTAGGTACTGAATCTAGTCAAGATAGTGGGCTTAGCCTAGGTGGCTCACCTAGCCTAGTGGTTGAACGGAGGGCTCTAATTGGTCGGATTTGAGTGTAAAAAGGCAAAAGCCAAAGACCCTTATAAGGACCTTCTGGAGGTCCCTATAGGAGTCTTTAGTTAACAATTATTTTGGAAAGATCCAGAGCGTTCGAGGTAGGCGAAGGATTTTGACTTCAAAGTCCGGGCAGATGAGGGTATTTACACTTTCGTACGAAACTTTTCGCACGAAACTTTTCACGCGAAAAAAACTGTCACCGATTGGAATCGAATTGGCGATTACAATGATGAGAGCGACGATAAGAACTATTGAGCCACTGGCCCAATTGATTGATAAAGACGTTCGTCCATTGCTCTTATAAGGAAGGTGTTAAACTTGGGGAAAGAACTATCGTCACTTGTGAAAAAAAAACCCTGCCTAGGAGCTTGGCCAATCAGAGGCTTTCCCTGGCCAACTAGGCTAGGTATTTCAACTTGCCCAGGTGTAAAGTCTAGGCTAGGCAAAAAGGCTAGGCTAGAAACCCCCTACTAGGCCAGATGCCTTGGGGGATTTCTCGCTATGGTACAAAAGCATACAAACAAAAAAGGCAAAAAGCCGAGATTCATACGTTCTTTACAGTCATAGAAAAACACTTGTAACAGATGGAACGCATTAAGTTTGGAAACCGAAGAAGGCAAACTACGTTGACCCATGGACTAACGAGAAAAGATGGAAACTATATCTAGCCTTTCCTCCTCTACCCTCAAAAGCTTCAAGCATCGATTTCCGTTATTTCGTCGATAAATTCGTTGTGCTGGCGCTGGTAGAGCCACTTAATTGTCATCACCTCATATAGAAACTCCGGTAGGAGGCTAGATGATATGAATACCGCGGAGTGTCCTTAGAGCTGGGGACCAGTCGATTGTGTTAAGCTCCTAGAGGTATCCTTTGCCGCTATGGTATCGTTCGTAAAGTGGTATAGAAAGCTATAACTTCAAGGTTCACCGGACAACCTGTCGAGTGAAGTGGTCAACGAGACATTGTATCCGTGAAGGATTCTACGCCCAATCTCCTCAGGTTACACTCTCCTACAAGTCCTACCAAGGCACCTCGCCCTATAAGTGCACTTCTTCTCCACAAACTCACTCCAATGAGCTAGACCTTTTCTTCCTCATGCTCGTCGCATCCGCATCTTTCGTGAGACACTCGAAACACCACCCTTCGTTACCTCTACCTTATCCTCAAGAACGATCCGTTAACAACGTATTGTTTTCTCGATCATCATCGAGGCGCCATGGAACCGAGTCAAATGGCTGCCGGCCCTCGGCACCAGCCCCCATCCCAAAGAGAGCTGGCTGCCACGACTGAGTCGAACCATCCGGCTTCCCATCAACCAGCTACGGCCAATCGACCTTCTTCTCTGGCACCAGTCCCGTCCATGACCCGAGCGGCTAACGCAGAGCTGGCCCTCATTTCTCAACCTGCCGGCCCCCGCAATCTTCAACTAGCACGTCCGAACTCCTTCCAGGTTCCATGCTGCCCTACATGTGGTCGTCAGCGCGCTCCAGCTTCTACGCCTCATGTTCCGTCTACTGCTCAGCCGCCGAGCATGACCCGGCAACCTCAAGCCAACGTCGCTAATGTCGCCAACGGGGCGCGCCCTCACCCAGCTGCCCGCCTTCGCAAAGCTGCCGGATCCTTGATGCACCTCGCCATGCTTGGTGGCAGACCGGACATCGCACGCGCCGCCGCCGTTTTTGGTCGATTCGCTGGCAACCCTACTAAGGCAGAGTTTCAACATCAAATGCGAGGGCTCAAGCGGATACTGGAATATCTCAAGGACACTAGTGACCTGTCGTGGGAATTTGCGGGAGATCTTAGAGATCTGGAGGGATACTGGGAGTTGGAATTTGAACGGGAGTAAGTTGTGGAGCAGGATGGAAATCGGGAGTCTTGAGGTATACCTGGATTTGTATTCAACTTCTCTCTCTGGTTCCATACCTCTACTGTAGATGTACCTACGAGATAATAGCTAGGTCGGAGAATGATTTACTATTAGCTTACAACTGTTTTGATTCTGTCTTCCACTTCCTTTCAATGTTGACAATTTCCCACATAGAGGTATCTGGTTGTTTCCCAGATATACATCGAGAAGGTATTCGATTCGCTTTCCAAGAAGGAACGAAAGCTCGTCAGTCCTTAAAGTGTCAAAGAAAGAACTTGAACATGTCACGGCCATATTTGAGCGTCTGCCTTAGAGTGTCCTTTAAGTCCTCTCCAAGGAAGCCACATCCACCTCTGGATACCATATCTGAACTTGACCCCATTGCTTGACACTGTTGAAGTCCACGATTTCGTAGTGGCTAAGCCCAGCACTACTGCAGTGTCTTCCTCCAGAGACTCCTAATCTCAACATTTCATGTTCTTAACAATCTCTTTCTCCCTTTCTCGTAGGTCATACATGTCCTATACAGACGGGAGGTATCAAAAGACCAGTGGAGACACGCTCTCGGGAGCTCCGAAGCCGCCGGCACCGCCATCCCCATTAGGAGGATCCATGTCCTTACCGAACGAGAAGCCAGTAATGGGAAAATCATCCAAAAGAAGTTCGAGGTCCATCTCCGAGTCGTCGTTCTCGGACTCTTCGTCGTCTTGGGTGTTCGGAGTCATCCTTCTTTGCCGTGTCTTTCTTCTCGACGCGGCCGTGTAGATCACCACTTTTCATGTGGTTGTTGTTACTAGCGCTGCCAGCAACACCCGGACCTGAACATTTGGCCGTCTTTGCCTTTGGGTTGGCCGACGTACTGGTCGAACCAGTCGCGTTCCTCCGGTTGCCTCTGTCCTGGCGCTTTCTGCCAAGGCAGTGTTCGCAGAGTGACTTGGGCGTGTTGTTCGCCGCAACCCGCTTGAAACAGTTGGAGCAAGACCAGATGCCCTGACTGATCCGGGTTGTGATCAATGCAATGGTGGCTCTGTTCGGCCTGTTGCGGAGGTGGCGGAAGCACCTGCTCGCTCCCGCTTGCTAAATGAGAGACGAGCAACCGCCTTTGCCGCCTTCGCCTTTATAGGTTGTGGTCGGTTGAGGTGATAGTGGATTGAGTGCTCTAGTTGTTTGGGGCGCGCTTGGCTGTCCTTGGTGATGGTGTCCTTGGTGGTGGTGTACGTGGGGCATGGGGGACGGGTGCATGTGAGGAACACATCTATTGACCTGGTTCTGCACATAGATCTGGTGATGATCTCCGCCCGGGAAAGAAGGGGTACCGATGTTGGCGGTGCCGGTAGCCATCCAGCCGGGCCGAAGAAGTTGCGAGGCAACCGATCCGGTAATACTCGGAGTCATACTGGGAGTCGGACTGAGACGACTCATACCTCTTCTGCACAAGTCGGGGGATGATTCACAGCAAACGATATGAAAGTCAGACAACATGAAAGCAAGCAATAATTATAGAGCTACCTGATTCAGCTATAAAGTAAAAACCGGAGGCCGACTACATAGGTGACCTAAGGGGATGCCTTAACCATTCCTTGGACGGACTTTCGAGTATGATTAGAAGCCTCTGATGTTCCCATCGGCAACCACTGTAGTGGTTACCTCTTTCCCGCTATTCGTACACGTCCCGATCTCCTTGATGCCAGGCCCGTCTCGGTTGTTTCGGTCTTTGTTCTGGCATGGTTAAGCCAAGGACCCGGTTAAAAGACCAGTTGAGATACAGTCTCCGGGGCCCCAAAGCCGCCGGAACCGCCATCGCCATCCGGGTCCGAATTCTTATTAAATGGGTAGTTCTGCATGGGTACATCAACAAAGGAGTCATCCTCGCCCGCTTCGTCCTCTTCAGAGTCCTCCTCGTCGTCCTGGACACTTTGTTCGGTCTTGTGCAAAGCTCCCGCTCCGGTCTTGAGGATCCGGCCGGTCAGGACTCCAGATCCCTTAGGTGGAAGCTTCGCACTCGAAACAGCCAAGGGACCCGCACCAGAGCCACTAAGCTTGGTTTTGCTACCCTTCTTGGGATTGACAGACGTCTGGGTCGAATGAGTGGCCTTCTTGCGGTTGCGGTTCACTCTGTCCTCGCGCTTCCTGGTGATGCAGTGATCACAGAGACAATTCTGATCCCGAGCAGTCCGCTTGAAGCAGTTGGTGCAAGACCAAATGCCTTGGAGGTGACGCTCGATGATCAGGGCAATGATGCGTTTACCGGGGCGGTTCTGGAGGTGTTGAAAGCACCTGCTCGCTCCCGTCTGCTAGACGGTAGCCGAGCAGCCACCTTTACCACCAGGGCCCACGCAAGTGCCAGTGGGGACAATCGGCGTGACTGGCTGATTGTGTGCGCTTGAAGAAGAGGAGTTGTCGACGTTCAAGGTATTGGCGCTGGTCATCCAACTGGGTGGAAGAAGTTGCGGGGCAACCGAACCGGTAAAGCTTGGGGTGATGTTGGAAGCCGGACGGAGGGGAGTGTTGTTGTAGGTGGTACTTCCATCAGTGGCTGGAAGCTCAACGATGCCAGCGGTGTTCACATTGCAGTTCCCGAACACTTGGCCCGCGTCGTTGTTCGGAGTGGCCACGCCGTTGACAGGGGTACTGGAAGAAGTGAGGAAATTCGCCAAGTCGTCAGGAGGACTCTGGGAAAGAGCAGGAGAAGGGATTCCGTGGTCATATCCAACAGCCAGGCTCTGATATCCAACTCGCCTGGACATGTTCGAGTTCAAAGCCTGAGGAGGCGGGGCTATCGATGGGGCACCCAAGCCTTGGGTGTCCGGGAAGCGGCCCTGGATTCTGGATGCCTCTAGACCCAGGCCGTTATTGCTAGGAGAAAGCGAGGTGGTGAAGCTGATATTCTCGGTACTAGCGTGGCTGGTGTTGGACGGGATCTCCACGGAAGCAGAGGTATCGACCTCGGGCTCTGTGTTTGGTGGAGAAAGTAGAGGTATGGTGCTGGGGTTATCGACTAGGGTAGCGGACATGGAGGAGACTGCTACAGGCTGAAAAGAGGTAAAGGTGCCGACAGTCCCATGGGAGATGTTGACGGTGGTTGAGTTCTCATTGTTGGTTGTGGTGGCGGACATTGCCACGCTCTCGCCGCCTTTCAGGGCGACGTCGTCGTCGCGGTCTCCGGCTGATTTTTTGCCTTCTTGGGGGCTGGAGGCAACGGCTGTGATGGTTATGTTGCTGTCGCTGGAATCAGCCGGAAAACCGAGCATGTTCTGATCGCTTTCTGGTTCGAAGACAACGAACTCCTCCCAAACTATATCCGGGCAAGTGCAACGCTCATCCTCCTCCGTCGCCATGGCTACGTGTTGAGCAACGGGCTCCTGGTAGTCGACGACTGTTAGTTTGTTGTGATACAATGCTCTTGACGCATGGTTTCTTACCTCGGTTCTGCCAACTAGCAAGCTGTCAAAGCCCTCGAAGTACGAATTGTGCTCATTCATGTCGTTCAAGGAGTAGTCGTTCTCTTCTTCCAAAATCGCTCTTCGGCGATCTTCCAGTTGCTTTTTATCAAAAAATGTCAGGTTCTGGTCATTATCAGGTAGTGTACCCGTGCAGTATGGGATATGGAGACGGGTTTCTTACCTCGTTGATCCCCAAAGGGTCGTCATCAAGAACTCCAAGCACCCACTGGTCAAAAGGCACCTTGGGTGACATGATTCGTGTTGTTTTTAGAGGTACCTGCTATGCTGGACTTTGTACACCCAAGGTAGGGCTGAGTAGGATGCGGAATGGTAAGGTATGGACCAGGTTACGAGGGGTGCTTCTCTCATATGCCTCTAGGTACTGTCCTAATTTGTTGTAGGAAGTAGAAGGGGAAAGGATTGATGCTTCAGGAGAATATTTAAAGGTATGGGATAGTTGTAAATAAATGATAACCTGAGGTGGACGACAGGTGAAGGCGTCAAGGCGGTGAGATATCGCCCTGACATATGGGAGATTTACACTGATGTCCTCGATAGACCAATAGCATGGTACTAACTGTCGCCTTATGGTTGGGATGCCTTCACCCTTCACTGGGAAAAAGGCGGTCACCGAGAGCAGGACAGTGTCAAACTGTGTTCCCGCCAAATGACCAGAAATTGGTACCTAGTGACAATGAACACCTAACGTGTTCATTGCAAGGCTGTCAGTGTCGTCTCACAACTGACATGTGGACATGGCTGCCAGCTTGGTATCCTGCTAACCGCACCATGATATCCTCGACTCAACAACGGGGGAACTGCGAAATTCTTCGCCATGACGGATTCGGTACCACATTGTTGTACTTATATAGAGACAATCCTTTCTATTTCCTTTCGTTCTCTGTTGAGTTCGTCACCGATACCATGCTGCAACGTTGGAACTCTTTGGGTCGGCTCTCAAATTGTACCCATGCCTAGAGGTATTCTCGTACAAGCAATGATGGGGTATCAAGCTGCAAGACTCAATCCCAAGTAGAAAGAAGTAGGTATGGAGTTTGGTAATATCAACAGGCTCGGTGCATTATGAGAAGATAGACGTTTCGCTTCTGTAGAAAGACATGAAGCTCGAGTGTCTTGACATCTCCCATTTTCTCGGCACTCGCTCGAAAGTCACTTTGGCCGGCAGAATTTGTGATAGAGATAAGCAGAGATAAGTCACTTGTACCGTTGATGGCCCTCGAAGGAACTGCGTCGACGAGAGGCTTGTAATTTTCGAGTGTCTTCCTTCGCTCGTCGGGGTGAGTCAACCGCCTGCCCAGCAGTAGATGCACGGACAACCTGAATTTTCGGGGCCCAGAACAGGGCCAAAACAAAGGGCGTGATCCCTGTACATTGTACAATACAATTGTTCAGGGATCGGTGGGAAAGAATTTGGACTTCCAGGGTCGACGGGACAACCTGAGGAGTGTATGAGCCAAAGTGACAGTCATCTCCCAGGGTCGCAGTATCCTGCTAACGTGGGATGCACCGTGCATATAAAGCACACCAGTTCTTTGCCCACCTCGAGCCCCCGAACTCTTTCTCTCCTCATGCAAAGTCACAACTGCTGAACTGCATCTCCGGATTTCTGCGACATCGGCACATCTTCCCCCGCGCAAGAGCACTTGGAGCACTCCTTATTCCAACCCCAACCACCATTATCATCATCATGGCACCATACCAGAGAGCCTCTGGCGCCCATGCGCAATCCCCAGCTCGCGGCATTGTTCCCCGCTCGCTTCATCACCGCATCGAGCGTCCGCAAGCCCCTTCAGCTGCTACCAGATCCGTCGCTGCCAGGCGCTACGCTATCCTCCGCCACCAGCTTCCCAGCGAGTTGCTTGCCTCAGCGGTCCAGGACAACACCACCCATCTCTTGGTCCCCCATGGCCTGTATCTGCACATTCACGCCAGTCAGCCCCCACGCGCCGTCATCTCCAATGAGGATCTGAGGCGCTATATGAACTTGGACCCCAACCGTCGCGACGAAGACCTTACCATGGGTGATGGACACCATCCTGTCAGTTCGGGTTCCCTTCTCTTCAAGTCCACGCCAGCAACCAACCAGGCTCATCATCATCTGGTCGCCTGCAGTCAACACCAGGCAGCTTCTTGTCCCTCTTTTCAACCGGCCGATCCGATTTCTCCTCAGCAAGCGATCTCCGTGGGCGCTCAGATCCCTTCCCCTGTGATTCATTCGTTCTTGGCCCCCGGTCCGCTGGCCATGTCTGCCCTTTCCATGTCCACGTCGGATGATGGTACCGCACCTCGCATTTACTTCCAAGAGCCGGCTAGTGAAGTTTCGGACTTTTTCCCCGCCGCACCGATTAGCCCTCAGCAGAATTTGACCGTCCATGATCTGGCCATGCTGGACTCAGCCGATTCCCCGAGGGTCCCGACTTGGCTCTCAGGGTTCGAAGAGTCTGTGGCCGCTTCTCAGGAATCCTCCAGCAACTCTGAGGTGTCCTTCACCGTTTCTTCGACATCCACTCACAAGTCCGATCTGGACTGGCTTGTGTTTGGCGGCCGACCTCTCGTCTGGGCGCGTACCGATGTCTGCCAGCACGGAGACTGCCGGACCTTGGCCTAGCAGCCCAAGGCCGGTAGATGCTTCGAGCATATGGACAGCTACAGGACGTTCAGTAGGGGAAAGCGGGAGTGGATCGCCGACATCCACAGGGAGGGTTTCTACCTTTGCACCGGCCGGTACGACGCAGCAATTAACACTCCTAACACGCTTTGCGCCAAGTGTCAGAATCGTAAGGCCAGGAAGGCAGCCCAGAGGCAGGATTGGAAGAATTTCTTTGTTTCAGTCTTCACTTCAGTCTTCACTTGGCTGGAAGGCATCGACGAGGAGGAGCAGGAGTCTCATCCGCAGTGGGAGGGCACATTGGGCGACATCAAGATGGAGAGCGACGAGGAGATGGATGCCGATATTAAAAGTAAACCTAAAGATGAGTAGGGCGAGGACGAGGACTAAACTATCACATAAGTTAACAGCAGCGAGGAAGAGAAGGACTACAGCTATAACGATATCTATGGTAATCACTCGCATTTCAACAGTTCAACCCTCTTAAGCCGCCCACCTGCCCCTAGGACGACATATTTTAACGAGGGGGAAAAGGGAATAGGGTCTACTTACGCAATGACTAAGGTGGAATCATTTACGCTTGGATGTAATAAGATATCGAGGGTCTGTAATAGAAGGAAAGCAGAGGCATAAGCTCTATATCGATAAAGGTCGTACCTATACATCACATCAGCTACTAGTACCTAGAGGTAGTTTTTCTCAACGATACCGCAGCGGAAATATAAGGGTGGTGTCTTTCGCAGACGGGGGCATCTGCCCATGCCTCAGTTCCTATAGCAGTCTAGCATAATGGGCCAGATTTGTCGTCTGGGCCAGACGGTTGAGGAAGCCTTCTGATTGGTCGGATTTGGGTATAAAATAATAAAAGCCAAAGACCCTTATAAGGACCTTCTAGAGGCCACTATAGGGGTCTTTTATTAGTACTAGTCTTGGTGGTTATTGTAGCGGTTTTAGTGAAGAAAGATTTCGACTTTGAAATCCGAAGAAGGGTACTAGGTTTTTACAATTGTACGAAACTTTTCGCGCGAAAAAAACTTGCTACCAATTGGAATCGAACTGGCGATCACACAAATGAAAGCGACGATGAAAACTATTGAGCCACTGGCCCAATTGATTGGAAATGAGTTTCGTTCTTTCTTTTAATATAGGGTGGTTGAGTTTTGATAGGAAAATAAACTTTCAGAAGAATTACCGTCAATGAGTTTTAGCGACTATCTATAGGGGGTAATGTGATTGGCCAATTAGAAGGCTTCCTTAACCGTCTGGCTCAGACGATTTATCTAGTCCAACTACTTTATCTACGGCAGACGACCTCCTCTAGGCCAGATGCTATTTGTATTTTTCCGCTATGGTAGTATAAAGCTTGAGCTACTAGACATCTTACCTTATATACCGTAACTTCCGTATCGACCTTCTTCTCTAATATCAACCCCGGCCATTCTCCGCTACCAGGCCGACAATATACATCCCCTTATAGACTCAAACCCCAATCAACATAACCGGACGTCTCATATTGTGTCTTCTATTACATCGGTCTTGTGCCTTTTCGTCTCACAACTAGCAGCACGAGTAGATATTGATTCCCAACTCCGGAACTACACGTATGTTATGTCAGGTGGTCCCAGCTTGGGAACATGAACCTGAGCTGGTCCCCCGAAGGCCGGATCTGTGGCCAGCAGGTGACTATATGTAAATAAGAAGGCTTTGTTCGTGACTTTTTCGGCGGCGATGGGGTTGTCATCGGACTTCTCGTTGTAAGCTTCAATCGCGTACTCCAGGACGGCGTCGTTGATCTTTCTCGCCTCGTTTCGCCACACGGGGTGGCATCCTCCGTCCTATTCGGCCCATCCTGTGCCCATTGCCGCTGAGTAGGCTCGCTCGCAGCGTTTTTCAGGTTGTCTTCAAAATTGCACACCGGCAGTGACCGCACACTGCAATATTGGTAAAGGGGATAACGGGACAAGACACCCACTAAGGTGGACATGGGAAATATCCTACCCATCCATGGGCCCTATAAATGCACCTCTCCTTCGCACAACTCGAGGATATTGCCTTTTTTTCTCCCTGCTAACAGCAAAGGCATCTTGACATTCTCTACTCAAGACATCAACAATGGCACCCTTCCAGCCGACCACCGGCACTCGCCTGCGCCCCTTGGCCCAGAGCCATTTCTCTCCGCACTCGACTCATCATCGTGTTGAGCGCTCAAGTCTTCCCCCGGATGTCGTCAGGGCCATCGCGGCCAGACGCCAGGCGATCTACCACCATCGACTCTGCGATGAGCTCCTGTTCGTGGCTTCTCAGGCCTAGGAAAACATACCATGCCTCATGGACATGGACCTCTCGAGCGCTGCTCCTGATTATGCCACTCCTCCTCCTCCCGCTATAATAAACGATGAGACGGCCTAGTTCTTCGACTTCGGCGCTTACGAGCGTGACCACCAAGCGGCCATGGGCGTCATGGAGGAAGATGTTTCCGGGTTCTTCCACGGTCGAACCCATGCCAGCCGCTCCCACCATCGGCGAGCAAGAAATTCCCCATGCCTCGTTGCAGGCGACAAATCCCGCCGTATATCAGTCAGCCAACGACAATCAGTCAGTCGGCCAAGTTATCATGAGCGACAATCAGTCACCTGGAGCTCCTCCGCCGACCTCGACGCTCGAGACTCGAGTTCCCTCTCAATACCACACTTCAAGCCCCATTTCTGTCGCTGAATCCGAGCCGGCCGTCGCCAACAACCATCCGCCCGTCTCTCATGTTGAAGCCCATTCACATCCAGCTGCAATTTCCAACACCCAAGTGGAAAGCTCTGCTCTCACAGCTGGTCCTCCTCGCCTGACAGCCGAGGCTTTGGCACTTATTGATCAGGCATTTCCTCCGACTCTTCAACAGTTGGGAGCCCAGGCGCCTTCCTTAGCTACGTTAGCCGCTTCCGATGCTGCCGACGCACAGCTTGCCCCCATCGTCCCCGGGCCGCCCATTATCATCGCCCATACCGAGGAGAACATCTGCCGTCGCGAAGCCTGGGCAGCTCTGGTCTAGCAGCCCGGAGCCCGCAAGTGCTTTGACCACCTCGACAAGAAGTTCAGTTAGGGGAAAGAAGAAGTGGATCGGATCCCTCCACAGGGACGGCTTCTACCTGTGCACCGACCGCTACGACGCGGCGGTTAGCACTGCCAACACGTTTTGCAACAAGTGCAAAGCGCGTAACGCCAAGGAGAACAAGGCTTGGGACGACTACTTCGCCCCCGTATTAGCGTGGCTTGAAGACGTCGAAAACGAAGAGCAGGAATGGGTTGGCATTTTAGGCAATAGCGAGGAGGACTTGGAGAGCGAGGAGGATACGGAGAGCGAAGACGAGATGGATGACGATCTGAGCGATGAGGATATGGACAGCGAAGACGAGATGGATGACGATCTGAGCGATGAGGATATGGACAGCGAAGACGAGGTGGATGTCGATCTGAGCGAGGAGGACACGGAGAGCGAAGACGACATGGATGTCGAACTGGAAAGTGCCGGCGACGAAGACGAGGACTGAGCTATCAGACAGGTCAACCGCGGCGAGGAAAAGAAGGACGACGGCGACAATGACGGCGGTGATTACCCGCAGTCCCGCACTTAAATAGTTCACCTCTCTCAAGCCGCAGACCTCGCTCAAGGAAGGCATGTTTTGACGAGGGGGATGAGGGAATACGGCCTGCATTTGCGAAGACCAAGGTGGAATCATTTGCTCCAATATGAGGATGGTTTGGGGGTCTGTAACAGAAGGAAAGCGGAGGCATAAGCTCGTACAAAGGTCATACATGTACCTGTACATCACATCAGCTGCTAGTACCTAGAGGTAGTTTCTCTCAACGATAGTATGAAGCTTGACCCACTGGACATCTCCATCTTACCTTCTATACCGTGACTTCCGTAATTGGTAGGATCTGTAGCATGTTGAAGGTGCTCGAAGCTGTGTTTCCAATAGTCCAATCACTCATAGTGAAGATCGCACTGTGGGCTTTCCCGGAACAACATGAAGGCAAGGTAGTTCGGTATCGACTGTTCCCAGTGCCGGCATCATTGGCGGAGAGATCAAGTTGTTAAATAGGTGGGCTCATGAAAAGCCAATTTAGTGGTGGTATTATGACTACCTAGGTAGAAGAGTTGCAAAGGAATGAAAGAAAGGCGCAGGGCGCAAAATTGGGGCAGAGGCGTCTCGGATTATTGCAGCTGGAGTTGGAAGTGTGTAAGAGTGGTTGAAACCAATGAGGAGAAATTGACTGTTTGATTGGTCTGGGGAAGAGGGGGAAATTCCCAAGGTCTGCCAGTCCTCCAGCTAAAATACCCGAAAGTCGAAGAAGAAAGAGAAGGGTGGGGGACGAATACAGTGGAGACAAGTGTCCAAGATGCGCGATACCAGTGACGTGCTCCTGCAAGATCCTCCTGCCGCAGCACAGCATCGGGCAATTTGGAACTTGAACGTAAAGCTCATACACTCCTTCCTTATCAATACCTCGCATGTGCAGTACGATATACATGCCAAGCCAGCAGTTCCTTCTTTACAACCCGCATTCTCTTCAGAGCAACAACCTCCAAAGAACTTCGATCCAAACATAAGGGAAAGGTCAGCTCTTCGGCCACTTCATCAACACCTGAACACCCGCGCACGCGAAGAGCAGCGGCAGTGAGCCAAACCAGCCACTCTTCAAGTCCTGGCAGACGTTCTTTATTGAAGCGGAAGATATAGAGCAAGACAAAGAGGGGCAGAATACTTAATTGATTGAAGAGGAGAGAGAGATAGAAGGAGTAATCGTAAGGATCACAAATTATATACATACCCAAAGTAGGGAACAATCCTAATAAGATAAAACGAAATACGAATAGCTTCAACACTCCCCCTCAATCCCAACGTTAGGAATCGACTCTCTTCAAACTACCATAAGTATTAGAATCTTACAAGCTGGTAAAACCTAATAGGAAAAAGGTCTCTACAGCCAACACCCTACAAAAAAAACGAAAAATATAATACTTTTAATATAAAAAAACAGAAAATAATTTATAACTCCCCTACTTAATATCGTACATACAAACCGTTAATACCGTTAGAAAGAGCTCGTTGAAACGGTTCGGAAAATGTTAAGAAGTATGTAAGAAAGTGGTATTTGATAGAGAAAATAAAAAATAAATAATAATAAATTTTTCCTATAAAATGAATTTCGCGGAATTCGAAAAATTGCGACTCAAACCGTCGGACCGTATATAATTAAGATTAGAAGTCGGTAAATATATAAGAAGAACCGTTTAAATATCAAAATTATAAAGTTAAAAGTATTCCAAATTAAGCCGAAGATAGGGGTTTATTACTATAAATTTAATATATCCCTAAATTTAATAAAGGTATTACGAGGTAAGGGTTTAATAAGGCTATTAGCGATTTATTATTCGGTAAATATATATTAAAGATCTACTTCGTCAAAAGCCTATTTCTCTTTATAAAAAATTTTTTAAACTTTAATATATTTAGTTCTAACGTAGAATTAGGGGTTTCTAACTAACATTAAAATTCCCTAATTATCTCCCTAAATAATTATAACCGTTAGTAACTACTTAATATATAATTCTTATAATAACCTCCGTAGTTAAATAGCCTCTTTTATAGTTTAAGTTTACTTTATAAATTTAATTTCGTAAAAGGAGAAGACTATAATTACTTACCTTTTAGAATTCTAATTAATAATACCGCTACTAATATTAAATATATACCCTAAAATAAATTTATACTTTTAAATATCTTACACTTAATTAGCGTTAATAAAACTTATTAAATCTTTTATTATATTTAAATAAATAAAATGAAGGTTAATAGTACCCTTAAAATACCGAAAACTACATTTAATAACGGTAATATAAATTTTAATAAATTTTACTATATAACAACTATAATAAGAAATAAGAAAAGCAATATTTAACTTTATACCTAATATTATATATATTAATAAGCCGATAGTACTTACGTACTATAATTTAGCTTCTAAATTAAATTCGAAGTCCTTTAAAAGTTCTAAAATCTTATTTATCTCTATTAAAATAATTATTAATTTAGTATTTTAATACCTAAAAGTACGAATGATTTTTTAAAAGTAGGCCTATTAATAAAGAAAAATAATATTGTACTTACAATCCCTAATGATAGCTATACCGAAATAGAACGAATATAGACTAAGGTCGGATATTTTAAAATATTTATTTAGTACGATCTTTAACTTTTAGATTTCTTTTCGAAAGGGTCCGGCATTAAATAATGCCCTTTTACGAAGACGTTATCATTTATAATTAATAATATAAAGTCCTATTTTCGTAAGAATAAAAAAAATATTTAGTATTAAATTTAAAAGGACTATTTTAAATTATATAAGGCCTTATTCAACCGGTAGACCTTATTTAGATCTTTAATAAAGCCTAGGAGTTATTTAATATAAATCTTTTTAATAACGGTACTATATAAAAAGGCGGTATATACATCTATTTATTCGAATTCTAAATCCTAAATTACAACGATAGCGAAGATAGCCTTATAATTTATTAATTTAATTACAGCCGCGAAGGTTTCGTTATAATTAATACCTTCTTATTATTTAAAGCCGTAAACTACTTAATATACTTTATAATAAAGGATTTCGCCGTTAGCGCCTATTTTAATTCTATATACCTATTTTCTAAATAAAATCTTTCGTCCTAATAACTAGAATATTAAAAACTAAATCCAATTATCTATTAATAATTTATATTTACTACCTATAGCGGAATACTATTCTATAATATAAATATCCTTTATAATTTATTTATAAATTTTAAGTTTAAACGGGGCTTTATCCTCGTTTATAATAATAATTATAACTATTAATACAATATAGAAATCGATTATAAAAGCTTTAAATATAATTTCTTCGGGCTAAGTAGTAGTATAAGTATTTAAGCGTAGTTCTAGGTATTTAGAATTTACAATTTAAATATAAATATTGTCGGCTAAGTATAGGGCGCCTCCGATGACAATAATATTAAAAATTAATAATAATAGCGGAGCCGGAGTTAAAACTAGAATTAGAATCAGTTAAACCGGTATAATAACCGGTAATAGTAACGATAATTACCGATCTAATATTAATATTAAACTATTATTAAGTACGTCCTACTAGCGCTATTAGAATTTAAGAATACGAAGGGTATAAAGAATTTCTACGTCTAATATAAATTCCTTAGCGTCTCCCCTTAATTATAATATAACGGGGATAACTCCCCTTAAATTATAGCCGGAGATTATTAATAAGTTATTCCAAATTTCGAGGCACTTATAAACAGTTCGATTAATAACGTACGTAAATTATTCGTTAAAAATAATGTTATTAATAATAAAGATTTTATTAGAATCGGTAAATACAATATAATTATATAAGCCGTTATAACTAAAAAGCCTATAGTAGGCGCTTAAGAATAATATTTTACTATAGTATTTATAGTCTAGGATATAGTAATAATTATATAAGCCGAGTATATGCAAATAAGAGAGATCTAGCTTATCGCCGTATTAGGCTTCGTATAAAGTCCTACTAATAATAAAATTAAGGCATCTATTCCTAATATAATTAACGGATTAAAATAAATAGGGCTAATATTTTAATAGTAACCCTATTTAGAATAGGAAGATAATAATATATTCGAAAAGAATACCGTTTAATCTTTTTATAATACTATTCTATTAATATTATTCGGTCGTAATATAATAAAGAGCTATACTATAGTCGAAGTACTATTACTTTAGGCGGTTATTAGTATTTTTACCTACTCAATTTAAATAAACGTTATAAATATATCGTTCGGGCTGTTCGATACCTTTAACCTACTTAGTAAATATATTAAAAAGGTCAAATTTATAAACGAAAAGGAAGATCTAATAGAATTAAATAAAATCGTTTATAATAAATAATTAATAACGTTCCCTATAAACGCCTTTATATTAAAACGGCCTACTAATATCGAAGTAAATATACTCTAGAAGCCTTATATTATAATAAATCTTTCCTTTATAAAGTACTTACTTAAAGCGGCCGGTTACGTAGTTCTTATATATATAAGCGGTCTTAATTAATATAATACCGGTTAATATTTTCTAAAGCTCTTTAATATTACATTCGCCGAAATAAACAAATTAATTATACTATATTTATAAATATTTATCTAATATATAATAAGTAACAAAAGCGCGGCGGGCAATTTAAAGGAAGGCGGACGTAGGCTAATCGAAATAATAAAGGCCGCCGAATTCCGTACCGGTAAACCTAATCTTAATACTAAAAATACTACAAAACCAACCCTCCTTTAAAATAGTAAAATCGAAACCCTTCTTCTAAAAGGCTAAAATAGAAATAAGGTTATAGGCCGCCTTAGGGGTATAATAAATATTCTTTAATAGTAAATAACCTTATCTACCATTAATAATAATAAGTACTTTAAAAATATTAATACCGCTAAAAATAATTATAATATTTCCAATACTAAAAATTAAAGGGCCATTATAAAATTATAAAAATATAAACCCTTTATCAATACATACCAAATAGTACGTAGCGCCTATATTTAAGACGAATAAGTATTAAAAATTATTAAAGAAAATACTAAATCTATATTCTACAACTAAAGTAACAATTAAATTACTTAAAATAAATTAGACTAGGAAAATAATAGTAGGGTATCCTAAAACCATTATATCCAACAATTCTATAGGAAGGATAGGACTAATATATTCGGGCTAATTAAGAATCGGCGGATAAAGGACTTCCTAATCCTAATATTAACGCTTACGCAGTCATTCTTTATCGGTATCGCTTATTAAGTCCTCTACCTCATAATAGCCTAATATCGCTATAGGTTTGCCGGATCGACTAGAATTCTTATATTTATTATTAACTTATTAAATAGTTTCATTAAATAATTATTATAATATATATTTTCCAATTTTATTTTAATTAAACTTAGGGTATTATTTACAATACTATTCGTTATTATAGAATAAGATCTTGTATATTAAATAAGGAGGCTAAGCGAAAATCTTAATCTTCTTTTTCTTAGTAGCTTTAATTACAATAATTTTAGCCGCGTATAGCACTTTTTCCTCTTAGTCAAATTTCTACTACTCCTCAGTATAAATAGTTACCTCAATTATATTATCGAAATTAACCGCTGGAGAGGTTTAATTGCCAATAACCCCGCGGACTAGAAGTAAATTATAATTTTATAAATAAACGGTAACGAAGAGGCTATACTTTTCACCGAAGCTCTAACGGAATTTATAATTAAATAACGGCATTAGAATTACGTAAGTCTTATTTAACGTTAATAAATCGTTGGCTAACTAACGGAATTAATCGGCGTAATCGTATACGCCGGTATAATTAGAAAAAATAAGGTTCTAAAATTCGTAATAGAAGCGAACAAAATTAGTAGAACCTTTAGGGCTAAAACGCTTCTAAAGGATATTAAATACTTATTTAATAGTCTTAGGCCTCTTAATTAATTTGTCGAGAACTTCGATAAATTTACGGCCTATAGAATAGCAATAGTAGGCGATAAAAGTAACGTATTTAGACTAGAGCTTGCGCTATACTTATTACCAGCCTTAAAATATAATTTTAGCTTTACTATTAGCCTTCTTAAGCGGAACGTTTAATTTAAAAAATTCGCCTTCGCCGGCTATACGGATATAATCCGAAATATCCCTCTTCCAACGTATTTAATTATCCGTACCGCGGAATTTAATAATACTATTAGCTCCAATAAAAAAATTATTAGTACTAAATATCGTTAAATAATATGAGAATGTCTTTCCGGACTGTATTAAATGTCTTCCGGCACTGTATTTAAAAAAAAGTTTAAGTATAGAATCTCGAAATAAAGTGGCACAAGGACAAACCTAGAGTTGGAATTCTTGGCTTTTTTTTCTCTATTCAAAACCACTTTTGCCAAGTCTAAGGGAATTTTCAATACCTACTTATTAAATTCTTTTTCGAAAATAAATAATTAAATCTTTTAAGAAGTTGATATCAAATCTTCTGAACCTACGTGTGGTGTAGCGTAGTAATGCCTAGGTCATAAAATAGAGCAAAAAATGTGAAAAATTCTAAACATGGGTTTATTTTTATACACTTAATATTCGTTAACTTATTTCGATTTTAATATCTTTAAATATTTTAAACACAGTGCCGGAAGACATTTAATACAGTCCGAAAAGACATTCTCAATAATATACTTAATAATACTAAAGTTAATTTAATAGAATAGCTGGGGGATTTACCGAAGGGGCATTAAGAAAATCTCTGCTAAAACTTACTAAACCTCTAGGATTCGGCGAATTACTCTCAGAATTACTAGAATTCTAAAAATCGGAATAACTAGCAGAACTACTAGAATTCTAGCAACTAAAGGAATTTTATAGACCGTTTATAGAATCCGTAGAATAAAATATCTATAAATTAAATATTCGGAAAACCTAAATACTAATACGCAAATAATTTAGAAGGGTAATAACTTTAAAACCCTATAAATTAATAAAGCTTAGTAGTAAAAGTAGTACAAAGGATATAAACGGAAAAGAATCAAAAAATAAAAAAGTAATAGTAATAAGAATATAAAATATATCGGGGGTAGAATTACTAAACGTTCTTATAGCGTAAAGAAATTAAGTTTTACGCGCAAAACAAGGGAAACTATAATAATTTAAATATCTAATAACTATTACAAACTAAAGAAGCCGAAGCCGGAAATTATATTAATACAAATACCGCGAAACTAAAAATTACTGGGTCTTATCGGTATTACCGCACTTATCCAATATCGTTATACTTATTTATAAAAGTCCGCTAGAAGAATTTATACGCTTCGAAAGCCGAAAATAAATCTTTATAAATCGATAGTAGAGGGTAGACTAAAACGGTCTAGCTAATTATAGAATTTTATAATACTATTCCAATACGTTTTCGCTATATTAATTAAGCCGAACTAACGAACAATAGATCGCGAAAACGAACTATAGGGTAAGTAACGTCCAATATACTTCCAATTAAATAATTATAATAAATATTTTAATTAAAATATAATTAAATAAGTAATTTTATTTACTCCGAAATAATTTAGATAGATTTAGCGAAGTATTAACTCCAATTTGTATTAAAAAGTACAATTTTAACGATATTAAATATAGGGTACGTTTTTATCATTTTACTTTCGAAAAATCTTTCGACGGGATTAATAGGGTAGAACTATATTAAACGTAAACGAACGATTATCTTAGTAAAAACATTAGTTTTAACGTAAATACGTATTTTAATATTATAAATACGGAATATAGGGTAGTCCGTATACAATAGAAATAAAATAAATTCTAAGCGTACAATCTAAGTAACTACCGCATAGCGTCTTTATATATTGTAAAATAATAAATTCGAGTACGAAAAAGAATAAGGTAAGAAAAGGGTAAAAAAGGTATAAATTCAACTTATTCGTTTTTCGTAAATGAGCGCGCGCAGTCTAGGCTTATAATTTATTAAAACGGAAAATATAGAGCAAAATAAAGATAGGCAGAATACTTAATTAATTGAAGAGGAGAGAAAAATAGAAGGAATAATCGTAAGGATCACGAGTTATATACATGCCCAAAGTAGGGAACGATCCTAATAAGATAAGACGAGATGCGAATAGCTTCAACATTCTTCTGTTTTCATCATCACCATCGGCACAGTGTGTCGGCTCTCACCACTCTAGAAGATGGGATGAGATGAAAAGCAGCCAGACACCGAATGCAACCAAGTGACTTTGTGGTGTCTAGGGATCTTAACGATGCTTACTAAATGGCGGATATATAGTATCGTCTATAATTGGCTGGGTTGCTTTCTAGGTTGCTGGTTCGAGACCTTCGGTTCACCTTCTTGGGCATTCAGCTAGCCATGGAAGTTAATCCATTTCGTTCTATAACCAAAGCTTACCTTAACCATAAAGTATCCTGCTCATGCTCTTTTGAACATTGGATACAGCATGTTGAGTTTCGTTAATGTCACGGTGTTTCTAAGTCGTACTTAGGTAGACATTCTATCTATTTTTGGGAGGCACCCGAAGTATCACTGTCGAAATCGAAACTCATCTTGGGGCTAGACCTCTGCTGAGGATACTTTGCCTCATCCTCCCCGTTCTCCCCGCTCTCATCGTTCTCGTTGTCTTCCCCGTTCTCGTCATATTCAGCGTCTTCGGAGTTCGGCGTACCATCACCACCACCATTGCCGGCCGAGTCCCTTTTTCTCTTCCTCAAACGCATTTCCTTGAACTTACGTCGGCATTCCAAGCAGTACAGTTGCTTGCTAGCAACCTCCTTTGTCATACAGCGAGTGCAGCACCAGATTCCCAGAGCGTGGCGCTCTTTAACAGCACGAATCGTAGGCTTGCCTACGGGCTTGCCCCATAAATGATCAAAACAGCGCTTCGCACCCGGCTGCCAGACGAGAGCGTTGCAGCCTCCCATCTCTTTTAATCCCTTGCAGGTCTTTTTGGAAATTATGGGACCTCCAACCTCAACCGTGGAGCTCTGGCTGCTCTCACTACTAGTTTTGCTAGACTCAGCCTTTTTCTTCCTCCACTCCCTCGCGTACCTCTGCTTTTGGTTCAAGCGGCATTTTGGACAATACTTGTTTTTCCCGTCGGCCTCCCCGGTAAAACATCTGGTGCAGCACCAGATTCCCAACGCGTGGCGCGCTTTGATATCGTTGATGACTTGTTCCCTTCCAGTCTTTGGGAAATTTAGGGACGCAATATGAGCAAAACACTGGGTGCGTCCCGGTTGCCAAACGACGGATTTGCAGACGCCAGACTCAAGAGGTATAGAGCAAGGTTCCGTGGAAATAATAGGAGAGCCTACCCGATCGCCGCGAGCAAGCCGTGAGATACCGGGAGTAGAGTCGAGGCTGCTGGCGCCGCTTCCAGCAAGAGACCGACTATCAGGAGAGGCGACTTGACGGTAGGCCGGGTCAAGGGCCGCGGGTACGTTGCCAAGTGGTTGAGAAGAGGAGGAAGTCGGCGGAACGTTGCTGTTGTTGTGGAAGGGGGTGGCAGATCCGTTGGATTTGAAGAGTGGCTGTCCATGTGCTACAATGATGGTATCGGCTGGCTGGACAATCGGGACTTTAGGTGCTTGTAGCAACTGGGGAATGGGAGCCCTGCGAGGGTGCTCAGCGTCATGGCTTGGAGTGGTGTCCTGTGTGGAAAAAGGGATATATTAGCCTGAGTCTGCAACCAATGTAGGACCGCCTTACCTTTTGTACTCCTCCATGATTATTTTCCGGACTCTTGCCAGATCGCTGGCTATCCGATGATCTGTCTGTTGCCCGTCTTTCCATGGCGTCGTGGGTTCTGAATGGCTGCTGATACTGTAGTCGTAATCGGAAACGTGGTATTTCTGTCCAAAAACAAAGGCACAAAAGGATACGGTTACTTGCGACAATAAAGAGGAAAAGAGGAGGAAGCAAAAGATTGGGCCCTTTGGCTTCGTTTTGTTTGGTGTCTTGGCGGGTGGCACTTGCCTCCACGAGCAGCACTTTGGAGTGCTCTTTCTCAACCACGCTCAATTTCTCCCCAAGTCCTTTTCACCTGCCTGTGTTCCGTTTCCACAGTACACCTTCCTTCTTGTTCTTGATACCCGTTCTTGCTTCTGAAGTGGATTACTGTGACATTGAACATCCAAGCGTTTTGGTTATTCCTCTAGGCACGTTGTTGATGGAAGGATGCTTGATCACTTTCTCTAATCCCCATGACAGTTTTGCGACGGCCTCTCCAGGTGAAGCGGAGGCGTATCGGACTATCGAAAAAAAGAAGTGCAGTGATGAAAGAAGGAGTGCAAAATATCAAGTGTAAACACGGAGTGCTAAACACGATGCTCATCACGGCCGTGACGTGATGATATCCCGGCCTGGCAGAGACTTTGATGGCAACCTGTGTTTTGCCAGGCAACCTGGAGCCCAAGCCTGTCATAGTCCGTAGGGAATTTCCCGGTATCTTCAAGCAACTCAACCTCTGTGAACATCGGGACATCAGTTCTCTACCAATTATTTCTTGTAGGATCTCGAACGTCGCCCTTCCACCTTCTGAACCTCCGGCAGTCAGGCTTACCAGCTCATTCATCTCGCGTCTCTTACTTTCAGGTTCCCCTGCCTACCAGGGCAACAAGACCGGCTTATCAGAATGCTTCAGCTTTCTTCAGCGCCCTTTATGCTCCGCAGTCACCAAAACAAAGCAACAGCATCTTTCAAAGTACCATCGCGGTCTTGCACCAAGGGTAGGTAACGTCAACATTCCCGACCCCCAAGAAGGCCGGCACAGTTGTCGATATGTCATCATCCGCCACCAACATCGGCAGCTCATCCGATGACCCGCTCCACCGCTCACTTGCTTTGAAAGTCGAGCTCGGCTTGTCCAAGTTCTACGAGAAACTCTGCCTTCCTGTATTCCAGGGCAGTCGGGAACGCTTGACACCGAAACACATCAACCACATCAAGAAGAGTGGCATCGACGCCTCGACGCGGCTCTTCAACAACACCCATGTGCCGCCGAGCTCCATGCTTGACCCGAGTCTCTTGATGTTGACGCCTGACCACGACGAGATGTATGCGGATGACTTCTGCCTCAACTTGGATACCGATACATTCGTTGAGGAGGACGCCATCCCTGTCCCTGACAATTACGGCAACCACTTGGCCTTGGGTCACGATCCTCCGGCCATGGCTCCTTCAGAAGGCTTTATCTTTCTCGAGTCCCTCGTTGCTGGCTCTTCCGCCTCAGAGTGGAATCAGGCTCTAGAGCAAGCACTCGCCGCTGATGACGCTCAACGGATGGCTCCGTCGGCTCCGTTGGCTCTGGACAGCGCCCCGCTCGCTGCCCCGGCTGTCATTGACGGCGTTGATACCACCCACACCTCAGCTCAGAAGCAAGTTCCCATGGCGGAGCACGGCTTGACTCCGCCCGACTCTCCTACCCCGGCGGACACCATCGGTGCCGGGTTGTCCGTCCTCGCAGGTTCAGACTTCGTCACTGATGCTGCTCCGGAGGCTGCTAGTGCTGTCGATGCTGTCGATGCCACCGCTGTCTCTGGCAAATCGGCCGAGGACGTTACTCCTGCCGAAGACATCCACGAGGAGAAAATAGTTGTAATGTGGAGTCGTCTCAGAAATGGTAAACAGTACTGAGTCGGTGTATGCCCCCAACCAAGGTGCGAAACGGAAGGTAGAACTGGCTCCGCGCTTCGTGGGAATGTGACGAACATCGGGAATAGGCTTGGGAATATGCTCTCAGCGCAGGAAAGCGATTTCGAATCGGATTCGCCATGAAGGATCCAACCTCGTTGCGGGCTGGATGGGCATTGGGCAGTGCCATGTTCTCATAAACTCATCGTGTCGGAGGAGTGGGAAACCGGGTGTAAATAGCGCCACGAGTGCCTGGAGGAGTTAGCGAAGACATCAAACCTTTGGTTGTCCTCCATGGATCGCTCACTCCCTTTGTGCCTACCAATGCGTGACGTTTTTGAGGAAGGAATCAGTGTGTTTGTGCTTTCCATTGCTGGCGTTGCCATCGTTTGATCGGTTTTCTTCTTTCCCCTCAAACAAGGAAGGGGTGATGTTGTCGGCAACACCCATTTTCGATGCCCGTCAAGCGAGCAGGGGCAAGCAGGCAGCTGCCAGAACCCGACTGTTGTTGTCGCCCTTTAGGGGCAGGCTATAGTGGTGTGGATGGGCTTTGCTACTCTGCTATCTTGATCGGCATCTGTTGTGCAGCCTTGGTGTTAGCGTAGAATCTCGCCATGCGTCTGCAGTTGGCCCGGTGCGCTGTAATATAGCGGACATCCGCCAAACATGAACAACCTAGGACGGCGACAAGAAAGGATGCCGGCGGCTTGGCACACAAGACCATGGAATGCCAACAAAGGAAAGCGACAACGATGCGGAGTTCCTGCCTTCTTTGTTATGTCATGTTTCTAGGAACCACAGCACTTGCCGGTTTGGTTCCTGCTTTCATTCGCACACTTGGATCTAAAGCCCAACTGCCATGGCGTGATGCAATCTCGCGGCAGCTGCACATGGCATGCCGCGCGCGTACCTCCCCATGTTCGAGCAAGTCCATTCGGATTGCTGCTCAACATACATGTCTGCATCCTTGCATCCCATCTCAGGCAGCCAACTCACGTCATGCAGTTTGTCCGGCCACGGAAAAGAAATCCAGCCATTTTCCTTCTCGCGCCATCTCCAGTCGTCGCCCCAACGTTGTTACCTGAGCTCTTATAAGACGGGCCGGACACTCCAATTTTTGAAGACCTCTTTCCCTCAACCACTTGGCCAAAGACAGCTTCCTTGCTTGGCGGATGATGTTCATCCCATTTCTGCTACGATTATTATTTCCTTTGCTAACTGCCTCAGTCCGTTAAAAGTCTAGGAACTCCTCACCTCGATCTTTCTCCGCGGTCGTCGCAAAGCTGAAGCCGGAGAAGCACTGCTCGTGGGCCCTCACAATCTTCTCCGTATGGTCATTCGCTACTCTCTCGCTGAGAACGGATCACGCCTCGATGACGACGGCCGGCACTCTCCGATGAACTACTAGCAGTATCTTGAGGTTACCATTACCGACCGGTTCCGGAGGTTTTTCTCTGCTTCTTTCGTGGTTGGAGGTAGAGACATTGGCTCGATAAGCTTCTTTCCCAGCCTCCGTTGCAAGCTCGATACCAGAACTGGTGGACACACTTCTCAACACGACATCGCCAGGCCTCGACATCTCCCGGATTACTGCAAGGAGGAGCTACATACCAGCTCCAAGAACCATCACCGGATGCCGCCATCTACGATAGAAGTCAACAAGTCAAGTTGCGACGGGCTCAGAAAGCTTGGCACCTGAAGCCCTCAAGAACCAAGATGTTCGCCACGAGAATTGGTGCTGTGTACATCGGAGTAACTACACAAATGGTGATGGTGGACCAATGGTCGAGAATATTGCCTTTATGACTATGGCGTATATAACGTAATGAGGTTCCTTTGCTTATCATCCTGTGAGTGACCGAATCTCCTTAATGTATTCTGCGGAATTCTTGACACTTCCTCTTTCCTCGCAACACACTGGAATCACTCACAAACTCCCTGTCCGCTCACGGTAGCTATCAGTTGGGAAACAAGCACATAACTTCCACTTTTTGGTTCGAGGCAAGGCATTGCTCCATACCGATTTTCATCCCAAGTGAGTATTAGGGATGGCCAGTGCTTGTCTCCCGAAAGCAATGTCACTGCCACTACACGCAACGGAATCCCTTTGCCAGCAGAAGCTTCCAGACTGGCAGGCAAGACACGCTCATAGCAGAGGAGGGGGAGCGGCTAGAAGCCTGTGCACGATAAGCTATCGGGGGCCCTGTCAACCAGCAAGATTACGATTTTGGCCGGGCAGAATTGGGTTGTGAGCTTTCACCTCTTCTCAAAAATGCGGGCCAGCACCCACAAAACAGGGGCAATAGCAGCTGAATAACGGGACCATAGGTATAAAATATACCCAATTGCATTCACTATCCCTAATCCTGTTTATTTGATCCGCACGGGACACTCATAAATTGCACAATCCGGAGATTCCCCTCAACCTCTTCCCCGTCACGCTCCAGTCCCTTCATCGTGACACCCCAGCACCTCGATCAACTCGGCTGTCAAGATCGCATCAAGAGCAACCTCGCATTCATCTAATCGGAAGTTGACTCTCGATCCCAACAACGCAAAAATGGCTCCTCACCTGCCGACCATGTGCGGAGACGCTCACGAAAGCGCCAGCGTCCACCACCCTATGGATCTTGTCAATCACAATAACGAGGTTGGAACCACCACTGATCCCACTTTGGAGACTCCCTCACCTGCCTCAGGCGCAAACAACAACAGCATCCATCAGGCTACTTCTCCTGCCTCTATCCAGGCCAGTGGCGATATCCATCAGGGTACCGTTCCGGCCCTGAACGCCAATCCTGCTCAAGCTCCTGCTCCGGTCTTGAACGCCAATCCTGCTCAAGCTCCTGCTCCGGCCTTGAACGCCAGTCCTGCTCAAGCTCCTGCTCCGGCCTTGAACGCCAATCCTGCTCAAGCTTCTGCTCCGGCCTTGAACGCCAATCCTGCTCAAGCTCCTGCTCCGGCCTTGAACGCCAATCCTGCTCAAGCTCCTGCTCCGGCCTTGGACGCCAATCCTGCTCAAGCTAATGCTTCGGTCTTAACCATCATCATTCCTCATCCCGCCGGCCCGGCCTTAATGACCCTCCCTCCTCAGGCCACCGCTCAGATTTTGAACGCTATTGCCGCCCAGGTTCCCGCTCCGGCCTTCAACATTATTATTCTTCATCCCGCCGGCCCGGTCTTAATGACCATCACTCCTCAGGCCTACGCCGCAGCCACAATTACCTTTACCGCATACGCCCTTGGTACCCATGGGCCCCTTCTCACGTCCACCATTTCCACCTGCCAGAAGGCATTAAATGATAGAATCTGCGGGATGCCGGCCTAGCAGTCCGGTGCTCAAAGATGTTTCGACCATTTATCTCGCCCTATGAGCAGGGCCACCCGCACCCAAGTATTGGAACGTCTTCTACGCGGCGAGTGGACCTGCTCTGGCAGGTACTGCGGCGTCGTGGATACCCCGAATACCACCTGCGCCGACTGCAGAGCTCGGCAGGCTCGCTATCGCGCAGCTCGGAGGGAGGCAAATGCCGGTAACTCCTAGGCTGGAAAAAACAGTGACGAAGACCATAGGCACTGCCTTGGTAGATAGGGTCGAAAGACTATATGACGTGGAAGGGTATGGAGGAGATCGACATATGGTGGCTGGAGAATGAATCGGGGTTACACCTACGAACTACGGATCATCACCTACCTAGTACTAGACTTCTAGTTGTGGCCTTTGACCGATCGCTATAAGCTAACATCGAATCCCACACATCCTTCTTCTTTTTGCCTCCAAACTATAGCAACAATCATGACAATCGTGACAATGTCGATTTGGAGGACCGTGATATATATAAGGTACCTTACCTAGCACCAGGAGAACTCACCGTAGCTTCAATGTTAGTCCGCAATAAGTTCCTGTAGATACCTTACCTAATGGTGTATTACGGCCAAGACTTCAGCCATCCTTGATATTAACGGGCGCCATACTCAACAATGGAACACTCCAGCCTTCTGGCCACAAAGTCTCTCCGACTTGCCACCTCCTCAGTTACATCACCAACTTCAATTCTCGTTCAGCGAGTGTCAGCCAATCATGGCCTCTTCTTTGACGAGGGAAATCTGGAAATTCCCTGCTCTGGCAGGTTCTGCCACGTCGTAGCCACGCCCAACACGATCTACTCGCAACTTCGACCTGGACACCGAACGTCGCGACCAACACCTGGCCATGAACGATGGGCATCACGGTATCCATTTGGGCGCCCCTTTGGTAGACTCCCTCATCGCCAATTCTCAGGGCCTGCATCAGCCCGTTGTCGCAATTCCAGCTGGTATCTCTACCTACCTTACTAGCGAAAAGGTAATCGACGGACACCTCCAGTCTATAGAGCTCCGGCCTAGCAGCCCGGTTGCCACAGATGCTTCGAGCATTTACGTCCTTATATGAGCCTGGCCAAGCGCGCCTTGGTCCAGGAGCGCCTGGTGAGGGGCGAGTTTACCTGCACGGGCAGGTTCTGCGGCGTTATGGCCGCTCCCAATACGGTCTGCGGCAATTGCAGACAACGGAGCCGCAACTACCGCCGATCTAGGCAGGGTTGACTCGTTGAGGAGGGAACATGAAGATTTCACGGAAGAAGGAACAAGTGGGGAACTTGCGCAACGGTACGCTGGCGACGAGGTAGCTGGTTGTAGCCTCGGGATTACTTCGCCATAGTAAGAGGTAGCGACTGGAAGATGGATCGAGGGAACGTCCCGAACTGATTACCTCTGTACAGACAGAGGATTGTCGACTATCGCCGCTCTAAGAAGGAACAAGGCACCTCTGCCAAGGCCAAAGGTACCGCTGCGACTGGTGGTGTCTAGGGAGCTTCTGTGCCACCCGACGGTACCTGAGATAGAGATGGCCTGAGAGTGATATGGGCAAGGACAAGCAAGGATGGCAGGCACGAGTCGACATTTGGACGGAGAATTGAGGTTCTTATCGATGCCTTCATCGTACACTACTATGGTCTTCGTGACTTGGCGCATAGATAGATCCAGCTCCATATCCCTGGGAGCATCAAATATCAGCCGTTTTAGGTACACATGTAGTTTACCTAACATGACTGCTACCTCTGAAAATCGTAAACGGATGTCGTAGGATGTGACATGGCGTAGTAGAGACTTGCGATCACCATCTGCGAAAATTGCAGACCGAGGATTGTCAACTGTCTTCAAACCAAGAAGCCGAATGCCTCACGGATTGGAAACAGCACAATCCCCGCAGCCAAAGGTCGCGCTCCTACTAGCGGCATCAAATCAAGGACAGGGTCCAGAAGAAACCCAGAAACCCCTGGGGACCTTCGGTGACAACAAATTGGAGAGGACAATAGCTACTTGGTGTATGCCTGATGCCAACATCATAATTTGTATAGCGACGTTTGAGTATTGCACTTGCTGTCCCATCCTCAAAGCAATTTCATCTCATCTTCCATGGGCCGACGGGCAACCACACAATAGAACTCGAGGCAAAGAGAAAGGAGCGAGGCATGCCGGGGAAGAACTTCGTGTGGGCCCAGTCAGGAGCGTCGGAAACGCCCAAGATGCCTTGAAAGTTCACGTGCCCGTCAATCGCGTCTTGCAGACCGACATCTGAGCAAAATGCTGGAGACTTTCCCAGCAAGTGTGTTTTCTTTCCACGCCACTCCATATCGGCGCCTTGGCTCGTCCTTTGGCACACCAAAACGGCCTCTTGGTGACTTGGTCGCCTTCTACTCTCCTCACTGGACTTGGAAGTCGGGAATCGCTGAGCAGATGGACCCGATGGGCGATCTTGTTGGCGACCTCAGGATGCCCATGGAGGTTATGCACGCTTCTTGAACTTTGATCAGTACGATAAAGATGGCGTTGCAAAGGAGTCAGCCAAAGCAACTGCTTGAATGTAGGGAGAGAAGATGCGGGTCAACGAACCGGAGGACCGTCCAGCTGAGATGTTCAAATTTGACCACTTGGTACTAAACATCCCAATGGTAGGATTGCATAGACAAAGCTTTTAGCCCGGGTGGAGGAGAAACGCAAGAGGAGAAGAAATAACAGGACAAAGTCGGACGATGAAAAACACACGATGGAAGTGAACAGATTAACAGAATAGAAGAGCTAGAAGATGATTGACTGACATCACTTGCCTGACCAACGTGGCTGTGCCCTGGACAATAGGGCTGATTAATGCTGGACTGTCAGATCATATCGTGTGCATCCAAGGCAGGTAGTAGTATTGCTCCTCGCAGCAGGGCCAAGTGACTCGGTGCTGTGGAATTGACGCACTTGCTCGTATTTGTAGGTGAGCCCATAGCCCTCCCCGCCACAAGAGTGACGATGTTCGGTGAGGAGATTCACACCGTTCAAGCCGACAGTCTGAATGTTGGCATCTCCGAGCAGGGGCTGTTGGGAAGTAGGTAGAGGAACCCAGAGGTCGGCAGCATTGCCCCCTACCTCGATGACCGATCCAAGACCACTCACACTTGGCCAGGGATGTTGGCTTGGTCGCTTTGTTGTAGCATGACCTCGGGGTCTGCAATACCTCAGGCTATTGAAGGAGTGTTAGCTGCGGTGCCATCCTGCTTCCATGTTTCAACTGTCTCTTGTCCCTGCCCCCACCGCCGCGCCATCCGGCACACGACTCGCTCTTTCTTCCTTTAATCAATGTCGTATTGCGTGATGTAGGTAGGTCACTCCTTCCCGTTCTTTGATCGACTCGTGCCAGCAAGGTGTGAGGTGCCTTTTGACGCTGCAGATTCCTCTTCTTCCGTTCTCCACATTTCGAGTCGACGGGAAGGCGCATATGCGAGAAGTTCAAATGGGGAAATGGCACACATTCTACGGGCCCGAAGGGAAGCTGCATCTGCCAACCGTCATGTGATCTCAGTGGGAAGCTCCTGCGCCCGTCCAACGGCTTGATGGTTCGATCGAAAAATTTTTCTTTCCAACGGTTTCCACCATCACGATCAATCACATATCTGACTGCGGGAGCCAATGTAAGGTAAGTCCATTATCTTCCGTCACCGATCAGCTATCTACAAGGCGACAAGTGACAACACCATCCTCAATGAACCCTCCTCTGTTTTCTCTTTCCACGAATGCCTGTTGACCGTTTCCTCCCCAGTCCTTCGCGCTACGGCCACACCGCACCTCACGAAGGCCGCGTCAAGGACCTGCATCGGGCATGATGTTGTCTCCCTCCTCGGATTGCACCGTGACATCAGTAAGCTACTCGCTCTGTTCGCTCGTCTCCACCGTGTTGTTCGAGGCCGCAGAAGAGTTTACGCTGCTGAATTTGATAGCGAGCCGGTCTACCTGAGCCTTCACCGCCGACAGCGTTTTACTCTGGGCTTTCACAAACTGCGCCAACTCCTTGATCTCGTTCATGAGTTTCTCCGATTGATCGTCCGACATACCGGCCAGCTCCCCGTCCTGGATTTGCATTTTCGCAAAGTCGGCTTCGAGGTATCCTATGGTGTCGTTGATGAGCTCGATCTCCGTCTTCGTGTTCTCGGCATGTTTCCGAAATTCGATGACAAATTGTTTGAAGGCGTTCCCCATACTTCGAACCTCGTTCAGGACACTTTCCAGACTAACACGAGCACCGTCTGGTCTAGGTACGGCTGATGTCGATTTTGCTGCCACGGGCTTTCCGGTGTCAGGGAAGGTTATAACGGACGTGCATCCAACATCCTTTAACTCCTGGGGGTTCATCTGCAACAGGTCTTTGCCGTGTTGCCTACAGACCTCATTCCAGCAGGCCATGAAGTCTCTGGACACTTGTTCAACTTTTTGGAGTCCAGTTTCCCACAGGCCGGGTTTCGCATCAAAAGTGACACAATGGCCAGCGAACTCAATCAGACTATCCCATACTCTGGCGCTCAATTCTTCGAAGCCCCTCCCGGGCGGGTAGTAGAACTCGACATCGCGATCAGATGTGCGACAGAGGTCACATCGGCTTTTGCTTTGTTCCTAGCCGACTGGCGCTGTACATGCAAGCTCTCCGATGATTTCGAACGCTTTTAAAATGTTGGCTTCGCCCAGAGGAAGACATGTCCGCAGAACCCTTCCCACCATGGCAGCCCGGTATGCGCACCGAGGACATTGCGGCTTCCGCCAACCAGGTAGACTAACGTAGTAGGAAAGATTTGATGGCCCTTTGCTGTCCTGCCCTTTACCAAGGCCACCAGCCTGGGGAGGTTGACGAGAGGACCGTCTGGACATCTCAACTGGGTGCAACCGTTGCAAGTTGGTAGTAAGTTTTGGTCTTTTCCTTCCCCTGTTTTTCCGGAAAGGAGTCATAAACGAGTAACTGACGGGAATGGATGACTGATCCAATCACTCTACACCCCTTTTATCGTCAACCACTGAACACCAAACCTTTGTTGAACCATGGATGTTGACCTACGTCGTAGTTTGCTCTCTCAAAGACGCTTTGTCCATATGAAGGCAGCTTACCACAAGAGGCTCTACCACAAAGTATCCTTATTGTTGGCGTTTGCTGAAATCACCAGCTACCACTGTATCACCATGTGTGTTGGTTGTATGTACCACACTTTGCCTACAATCTTGGCGGTTGTCCGTACCCAAACAACAGCCAACAGAATACGAGACTATCAGATGCTACCCGTAAGCCAGCGTTGTATTCCGTCGAAACATTGGCCAACAATACCATCGGGGAAAATTCGTTTCCCTTTTCGGCTCCCGTTCCCGTCATACCCGTATCCGTCCTCTCGCATTACCCGATCTGCTCTACCAGACTTTCAGCTGAGGGGTTCACAGGCACTTGATGGCCTCTACGTAGGCAGCAGCTTGTGTCGGACCGTCCACTCCAGTAACCGAGAAGGATGGAAGGGACAATTCTTCTTGTGCGCATGGAGTGTGATTAAGAACACTCGAAGCCCACCCTGAATGTTGTCATGGGGCTTGTGTTCTTGACACTCGCTCTCCTCTCCGTGGTCATACAACTCCTACGGCGATCATCATGAAGGTCCAATTTGCCTTTCTTCTAACGGCCTTGAGGTGTGTTTCTCCTCCTTCCTTTACAGCTTCGTTAGATGATGCTAACAGTCTTTGACAGCACCGTCTCCGCCGGACCCTGTCAAGCTGCCACCACCACCACCGCTCCGTCAATTACAACCATGGCGCCGTCCTGCACTTTTACGGGCACCCAGACAAAATGGGCTACCAGCGGATGTGATATTCCCTGCAACACGAGCGCTTTCTGCATTTACGACGGTAAGCCGTGTTCTCGGCGCACAAAACGTTGCATCTCTATGGCAATCTGATCACTGTCTCGGCTGACTGACTGACTGCTTCCTCACCTTTTAGCTGCCGTAACCAAGTCTTGCGGCTGCTCATCCGTGCCGATCAGGGTGACGACTGTCACGCTTTGCCCGACGGCAACGCCGTGCATGCAGTGCACTACTGCTTGGGGGACTTTTACGTATACGCAACCGTGTACGGCCACTGCGACTCCCTGAAGGAGGACCGAGCAGGCGTTCGTTATCCGCGGCTGTGGAGAAGAGCTCATTGTAACGATTCAGAGACGGCGGCATGATGAATGAAGGCGCTGGGGTTGCGAGGTGATAGTGGCCGGGGCAAAGAAAGGTCGAAACGAGTTGATGTGTATGGATGAAGTGCTCTGGTTCTATTGGGGATACTTTTGCTGCCACTTCAGTTTCATCATCTTACAACGAAATTACTGTCAAAATGTATCACAGGATTAGGCCTGTGATATGCCCACCCTGCACTGCCTCTTAGATGTGCCATGACCATCGTCATAGCACGGTTACGTATAGGGTTATGTGCGCGTACGGCCTAGCTTCCAAGGCTCTCGCCCATATAGCCAATCCTCTACACACATCCTTCCTTTCCTCTCTTTCGTACAATAATATATATCTTACCCTACCCCTAATAATATTTTACCCCGTAATAATTTATTATACCTACTATTATGCTACGTACGCTTAAAGGAAATAAATTCAAATTATATTTAGTATAGAAAGATTATTTAAATTGTATCCGTAATTAAAAATTCGACCCCTTATAAATAGGGCAAATAAAAATTCGGTTGCAAATAGTACGACTCGAATTAGGTTATACAAGTATTAATTTTATCTCTTTCTCCTTACCTATTAATTAAAATAGTACGTTTAAAAAAACTACTATATCCGCATTAATTTAATAATTAATAATAGACTAATTATAGGTTATTACTAATAATTTTATTGTAATAACTGCTATTAGAATTCTTTAAACCTCTAATATTAACCCTACGAATTAAATAATTTACAATACCTTTATTAAAGTATTTATAAACTTCGATAACGATCCTAA
This sequence comes from Copromyces sp. CBS 386.78, assembly GCA_030685235.1. Classification (NCBI taxonomy): domain Eukaryota; kingdom Fungi; phylum Ascomycota; class Sordariomycetes; order Sordariales; family Sordariaceae; genus Copromyces; species Copromyces sp. CBS 386.78. The sequence goes on from MU839243.1 coordinate 55,252, forward strand.
TACTTATTTTCCCTTTATCTATACTATAGATTACGCCTTCGTACTTACTTCAGTCCTTATACTCTATAATATTACCCTCGCCTTTAATTATTTCGTTTATAATAATATAATTGAAGCCTATTCGCGCGCTTAAAGAATTAAAGAGGATTTTATTAAGTCCTACTAAGAAATCGATTATTTAAATAATTGTAATACCGAGCTCTAATAAGGGATTAACGAATTTAAATAATCCTTTAATAACTTTAAAACTAATACCTTTAAATCTTTCTAAAAATAAAAAAATAAATATACTGAAATTGTTAATAAAGTCTACGTTTAATTTAAGTAAATTTAAAATACTAAAGCACCTATTATAGCAATTACGAATATTAATAGTAGTAGTTATAAATTAGTATAATTATATACGTATATTACTCTATTCAATAGTAAAAGAGTTATTCTATTAGAAAAAGTGGAGAAGTACCGCTCTTAGTGTATAAAAGTTAAATTATATTAGATTAATAAGCCGATCTATTTTACCTCTAAATTTAAACGTTTTTTGTATATCGCTAAATACTTCGAAGGCCCCCCTTTTGTAACTATTGAATCGGCGTTAACTAATATCTTTAAATATTTAATTAATAATAATAAATAGAAATAGAAGATTGCTATAGACCTTTTTAAAGAATTCGATACCAAGTACAATAATTCCAACCTTACCGTTATTACTTACTACGAATTAAATGACCTAAAAATAATTAAAAATATACGTTAGGCTATTTTCAAAGACCGTTTTACTATCCTTATCGATTAATATAATATAGATAATACTATAAAAGTATACTTCCTTTATAATAAAATTATTAAGGCTATCTATAATACTATCGCTTATTAATACCCGCTTCCTACTAATAATAATTATAGTAAATAGTTCTAAATAACTTACTTACTAACCTAAAGCTATAAAGACAATATCTACCGCGAAAAGCTTATTAACCTATTTTACAAACCGTCTTCCTCGAATAATTATAATACTACCTCGTCCGTAGAACAATCCGTCAATTAAGGCGGTAATATAATAAACCTTAATTCTATGTCCGCTACTAATATTACTATACGCGGTATAATCTCCTAAGAAATATTCGAACATTGTATAAAAATAGGCGTATATACCTATTATAATCGTAAGAATCATTTTTTAACCGCTTGCCATAATTGTATTAATTTTAATAAGGATCCCTTCACTTCTACTTATAATAATCGTAGCGGTCGTAACGGTAAGAGTAGTAGTAGAAGTAGTAGTAAGGGTAATAATAATAATTCTATTCCTTAGTAGGGCTAATATGGCTACAATTAATAAGGTTATAGTTAGCAGGGCTATAATTAGTAGTATTAAATTAACGCTTTAAACGCCTAAGCAACTAATAATAATAATAATACCGCGGTACTATAATATTAGCAAACCTTAGTCCCTGCGTACGTCCCCGGTTTCGTCGGCCCTATTTAAAGTAATAAAATTAATTATATTAATTAGTAGGGAAATATATAGCCTCTAAATTAAATCGCAATTAAAAGTAACCATCTATAAGATAAATATAGAAGGAAGAAGGTAATATCCTTATATAGTTAAATATAATTAAAATTTATAGATCTTTTATAAATAACTATTATAAATACCCTAATTTATTAAACTTCTCTATCTAATTATTTAACGGATTATATAAAATATATTATTTAAGCCTAATCGACAATAATTATACCGCTTTAAACTTTATTAATAAACGTTTCATTTATTAATATCGTCTTCCCTTCTACAAATTCATAATCCCTAAAATCTTTTACTTCGCTAACGGAAATCCCGCTAAAAGTAATATTACCTATTTTATAAGATTTATAATAGGAATAGGCCATTATCGCGAAATTATTAACCTACTTATTTACAACCTAACTAAAAATAACCTAATTATTTTAAGCTACTTATAATTAATTTATTACTCGCTAAACATTTTATAGCTTTATAATTCGCTCTAATTTACTGTAACCTATAAAAAGCGCGGCTACTTCTTAAAGGGAATCCTTAATACTAAGTAGGAAGCCCCTATAGCCGGCCTAACTGACTATTTTAATATAACGAGTTTAATGTTTAAAAAGGCTACCTATAAGGAAGTCCTAAATAAAGGCAAACCCGATAATAAACTACGAACGGATACCCTTTACTGTATTTCTATTTCTATAATTATAAAATAAGCGGCCTACTAATAATTCAACTATTTCCGAAACCGGATTGCTTACTACTTAAAAACCTCTACAATTAGCAAAATACTAGCAGGCCCTAACTAAGCCGTTATATTCAATACTATCCCCTTTAATATAATCTCCCCTCCTCTACTATAAATAGTCCTAATACTTTACCGGGTAGTTAAAAGATTCCGTACTATTACTACAAATTATTAAATCTAAATTTATTACTTCTATATCCTAACGGGTCCTATTAACCTTAATAATATTAAAGAACTATCCGCCGCCGCTTTTAACTAATTAGTAAAAAAATATAACCTCTAAATTATCTACACTATAAGGGCTAATATAATCGAAGATATCAAATATATAATAGAGGAGGATTAATTAGTAGAAGAATACGGTATTTTAAACCTATCCGCCCTTAACGATAAATTTACACTAAAAATAATTAAAGAGGTCTTTATAGGCAAGGGATAAAAATATAAAAAGTTTTTCGGCAATAACTTCTACTATTAAATCGATAATTTAATAAGTAAAGGTAATACAATTATTTTAAAGGTAATTAAAGTCTCTAACTCCGTTAAAATTACTAGTACGGATAACAATTTTCCCCGGTGCGAAGAGGCTATCGATTAGTACTTCGCCGCTAACGGCATTACTTTATACAAGGTCACCTCGGAAAATATCACAAAATTTCACGAAAAAGTTGATAAACCCCCTAAAACTAACGTATAAATCCAAACTAAATTACTTCGATAATACTAGTATTATATAAACACTTTCTATTAAAAGGGGATTAAAACCCTTCCCCCTTACTATTCCTATAACTTTAAAATCGAATTCCGCCCGGGAATAATACTCCCAACCGTTCGCGGACGCCTTTTTAACCTTAACGAATTTAATGTAATTAAAAAATAAATTAATAATATACTATAGAAAAAGTTTATCCGGCTATTACAATTAGAAGTATTCGCACCAATCTTTTTAATAAAGAAACTAGGTAGAAAAGTCTACGTTTACGTAAACTACTATAAAATCAATAACATTACCTTCAAATTATAGTATCTATTACTACTAATTAAAAAAACCTTTAATATAATCTATTATATTAAAATTTTTACTAAGCTTAATATAATCGCTACTTTTAACTATATTCGTATTAAAAAAGGATATAAATAACTTATAACCTTTATAATACATTTTAATTTATTCGAATTATTAATAATACTTTTTAATTTATAAAGCGCCCCCGGGGCATTCTAAAACTATATTAATAATATTCTTTACAATATTCTCAACGTCTATACAACCGCCTATCTCGACAATATTCTAATTTACTCGGATAATATTAAAAATTACGAATAGTATATTAATAATATCTTCAACCGGCTAACTAAAATAAACTTTAATATTAATATCGATAAATACGAATTTTATACAATACGAACAAAATATCTAAGCCTCATTATTATACTAAAAAGCATTGAAATAGACCTAAAAAAAGTTAAGGTTATTACTAATTAAACGGTTCTTTAATTTAAAAAATCCCTATAATCTTTCTTAAATTTCGCAAACTTCTACCGCTATTTTATTAAAAATTTCTCGATAATAGCGGGACTATTATACGAATTTATAAAGAAAAAAGCCGTATAATTATAATCTGCTACATACAACTCTACTTTCGAAATTTTAAAACGAATTTTTATTAGCGGACCCGTATTAAAAATCTATAGTTAATTTAAAAAAACAGTAATTAAAATAAATACCTTTAATTAAATTATAAGAAATACTTTATCCTAATATAAGGATAATAATATCCTCTACCCTATTACCTACTTCTTATTAAAATATTCGTTTTAAAAATATAATTACAATATATATAATAAAGAACTACTCGCTATTATTAAAATATTCGAAAAATAGAGGTTAAAATTCGAAAGTACCTAATAACTTTTTAATATTTTAACTAACTATAAAAACCTCTAAACCTTTATAACTAATAAATAATTTATTTAATATTATATAAAATAATCCTAATTCTTATTATAATTCAACTTTTTAATTAAATATATTCTAAAATCGTAAAACCTTCGCCCTAATACCTTAAACTGCAAACCTAATAACCGCCCTACTAATACCGACGATAATCGTTTAATAGCCCGTTAATAAGTACTTTTAAATCCTATATAATTTAAAAATAGTTACTTCAACCCCTTAAATTTTACCCTTTACTTAATAAACGACTATAATAATAAATTTATTAACAATATTATTTTAAATAATTATAAAACCTTAATTTTCTTCTAAAAAATCGTTTCCTATCTATCGGACCCCGTTTATAAATAATAAACCCCTAATATTAAAAAAGTATTTTATAAAATATTCGCAAAATATTAGGTAATTAGTAACGGAATTACTAAATAATGTAATAAAATTATTATCGACCTTTATAATAAAAAATTCTAATTCGTTCTAATTAAGTATTAATATAATTCCCTTAATGTAGAATACCCTAGCCGTAATATAATTTACAACCTTCTTTAATACAATTTCTACTAGGAGGAAATAATTTACAATATTAAAATTTTCTATAAAAGCTATTTCCCCTATATTAAAATAAAATTTTTAAAATAAAAATCTACTAATTTATTTAAACTTTCTAAAATTTCGTTCACCCTATAAAAAAATATTTCTATTAATTATATTACTCTACTACCTCTAAATATCTACTTCGGCCAAACCTTCAAATATATTGCCGTCGTTATTAATTAATTAATTAAAATACATTACTATATTCTAATAATAATTCTAAAAATTAAAGAACTAATTAATTATTTTATTAATTAGGTATACTATTTTTACAACTTATTAAATATAATCCTTTCTAATTGTAATATATAATTCGTTTTATATTTTTAAAATACTTTGTATAAATAGTTTACTATTATTTATAAATTAACGTTTACTTTCTACCCTTAGACTAATATTTAAACTAAATATATTAATATAAAAATAGAATAATTCCTTCGTTTTTATATTAATTAAATATAAATTAATTAAATTAAATAATTACCCTTTACTAAATTTATAAATAATAATATAATTTCTTTATTAATTAATATTTTTCCTTTCTTCGCTAATTATAATTTCTATCTTTAAATAAATACTAAACTACGTACCCTACTATACCTAAATTTATTACCCATTTAATTAAAAGAATACTATAAAGTTAACGAACTAGCCGATTATTTTTAAACGATTTAAGATTTCGTATTATAATAAATAAGACGCACTTAAATACATTATAAAAACAATATTAACCGTTACCGAATTAATTCCCTTAAATATAAAGAAGGGGATTTAATACTCTTTAATACGATTAATTTCGCTAACGGCTACCCAATATTAAAGCTTTACCTTCAATAGGAGGGTCCGTTCAAAGTTATATAAATAAAATTTTATATAATTTATTTCGCTTTACCTTCGAATATAAAGTATACCCCCGTTTTTTACATTTTTATAATTTAGCTTTAAATCGGTAGAAACCTCTTTAATTAGAATATATTGATAAACGTTAAAGTAAATAATAGTAGAATTATAATTTATATAAATAATTATAAGGAATATACTAAATAAGATTTCGAAAAATTTATCGACTATACTTAATTAAATAATAATACTTACTAATATTACTGTATATAATAAAAAGGGGATTATTAACCGATTTAAGAGCTTAAAGCTAATATTATTAATTACGAAGAAATAATCCTACGTTTCTATAAGGAGAATCTTAATAAACTAATACTTCCCGAAGTTCGGCAATAGCCCGAATATATTAACGCCGCCCTAATACCCAACCTTATACCCGTTCTCAAACCCCCTAAGCCCGCTCTTGAACCACTTAGACGGCGCTCCGCCCGCTTAATATACCGCAACTATAAATCCGCTACTGTAATTGATATATTAATACTATTATTAATTGGTATTACGACCGTTCGTAAGTTAACTGAACCGCTAAATAAGAAAGTAAAAGAATTTTTAACCTTACTATATAGTAAAATACTATAGAAGTTATTAAATATTTAGGTAAGTAGGATACCGCCTATAAAAATTATTAATTACAATAAGATATTGAAGGAGATAGAATTAAACGAATAAAAATAATTATAATTATATATATATATCTTTGAAGCTATTAGAGCTTCTTTTAAGGGGGGATAGTATTATAGGATTAGGCCTATAATATGTTTACTTTGTATTGCCTCTTAGATGTGCTATAACCATCGTTATAGCACGGTTATGTATAGGGTTATATGCGCGCACGGCCTGGCTTCTAGGGCTCTCGCCCATATAGCCAGTCCTCTACGCACATCCTTCCTTTCCTCTCCTTCGCACAATAACGTATATCCTACCCTACCCTCAACAGTGCCTCACTCCGTGATAAAATGCATATGAAAGAGAGTGGGAGAAAGGCTATGTCATTTAAATGAGAGCTAATAGACTACGATGTGACTGCCTTCCTTTTATGCCCGCTTGCTTTAATTACCCTTAAGATATCTTTATCTACTATATACTAGTACGTAGAGTGAGGCTCAAATTGAGGCTCTATATTATGTATGATTATAACTTTTAATATTCCCCCTTAATAGTTATAAGTAATATAGAAATTCCCTTATACTCTATACCCGTTAATTAATATTCAATATTTGTCTTTACTATTGCCCGAGTTTAATTTTTCTATAGTAGGTAGTATAATATTTGTACTAATTTTAAAGCTTCCTTATACCCTATTTAAATTAATTAAACCCAATCCTTTTTTAAAGAATAAAAATTAATCTTTAGTAAACGGTTTAGTTAGTCTATTAGTTATTTACTCTTCCGTTGGTACGTAATTAAGTTTAATAGATCTGTCTTTAATTTTTTTACGTACGAAATGCTATTAAATATCGATATACTTTGTCCTTTAGTAATGTATAGGGTTTAAAGTAAGTAATATAGTTCCTTAGTTGTTATAGTAAATAATAATAGCTTTTATTTCCCTTATATCCGTATTGTTTTCCCCCCGAAGATTAATATTTAATTCTATATATAGCCGTTTTAATTAGATAGTTTCCTTAGTTACTTATATTTATATTATATATTTAATTTCCGTTGATAATAATATTACCGTTTATTATTTCTTAGAATTTTAATTAATATTCCTACTACTGAAGTTAAATACGAAACCGGCGGTAGACTTCCTAGTATTAATATCCCCGGCCTAGTCTAAATTAGAGAATTTTTATAGGGGGTTCAAATCTTTAATGAATATTAATGCTAGGCTTTTTATACTTTTAAAGTATTTAAAGATTTTTTTTAGTATACGGAAGTAAGTTTTAGCCGGATTTGTAGAGTAATAATTAATTAAGGAAATTACGTATATAATATTTAGTTTTATACCGAATATAATATATATTAGCGACCTAACCCCTAATTAGTATATTATTATTCTAACTTTCTTGGCTTATTAGCCTTCTTTAACCTTTTTTAACTAGTTAATAATTATTAGAGTATTTATTAGGTTGTAATTTATTATGCCGAAGTAGATAAAAATTTTATTAATATACCCCTATTGGTTGAGATAAATAGTTTTATTCTGCCTATTGCGTATAATACGAATACTAAAGTAGTAGTAATAGGGATTTAGATCCGTTATTTAGAATTTAGTATTTAATATATTTTTTAAATTTTGAATCTCTCCTTTATCTTTCTTAACAATTAGTAAATCGTTTATATAAATAGTTACGAAAGTGTTTTATTTAGAGAATATTCCGTAATTAGTAGTAATAGGGTTGTAGCTTAATTCTTTTAACGCTATAGTAAGCGTATTAAATTAAATTCTTAGTATTTATTTAAAATTATATAAAGTTTTATTTAGCATATAAACTTTACCGGTACTATTATTGAATTTAGGAGGTTATTCTATATAGATTGTCTTTTTTATATTCTTATATAAGAACGCGGTTTTAACGTCTATTTATTCAATTTCTAAATCTAGTATAACGGCGATAATAAATAGGATCTTATAATTTATTAGTTTAATAACCGAAGTAAATATTTTAAAATAATTTATTCCTTCGATTTATTTAAAGCTACAGACTACCTAATAAACTTTTCGTTTAATAATTTCGTTATTAAGCCTTCGTTTAAGTTTATAAATCTATTTGCCGTATAAGACGTATATTTGCGGCGTTACTTCTACTAATTCTTATATGCTATTTTAAATAAGAGACCGGTATTTATTAATTATTACCTCTAATTATTTATCTTAAAAGAAACTTTACTTTACTTTTTTTAACGTTATTAGTTCTATATTCTCCGAATTTATACTATTATTGCTAATATATAGTATATAATATTAGATAGAGTATTAGTATTCGGGAATCCTATTTTTTAACGGATATTAAAATTCTAAGTGACTATTAATAATAATATTATTTCCGGTTTTTATTGGTATTTATAGCGTTATTTATATTTGTGCCAATATATTGCGGTTTAATAATATGCTATTTTAAAGTTTAAGTTCGTTATTTACTATTATAATATTTGGGAAAAGGTTATTTAATGTATATTATTACTTTATAAGTATAATTTATTTAATAATAGACTTTTAACGTTATTGTTTGGAGGGTGGAAATTATAATATTAATAAGGTTTGGACTAATAAATTAGGAGACTTTTATTTACCCGGGGTGCGTTTTGGCCTACCTAGGATACCCCTTAGTATACCCTAGCTAATTAACTATCTATTTTAGTTCGGGGTCTGGGGTCGTTTCCTTTACGGATTTACTTGCCTACCCCCTATACTTATATACTTACCTTAGTCTAGTTCCGTAGACCCAATTCCGATTTGGTAATTTGGATTAGGAGTTATTTATATTATTACGTTTTTTATCCCTCGTTTAACTAATACCGTTTTTATTTTAAAATAAATGTTAATTAATTTAATTATTCGCTTATTTAGTATAAAGAGCTTATAAATTGTATATCCTTTAAAACCGATAAATATATATTTGACTATTTTTTCGTCTATTTTCTTCCTATTTGCTTTTAGAATAAGATGCTAAGCGGTTATATTAATAGTTCTAATATTATTAACGTTTAGTCTTTGTTCGAATATTAGTTCGTAAAGCGTTTTGTCGAATATTAAATAGGGGCTTCTATTCTTAAGGTAATTAATTGTTTTAAAGATTTCTAGCTAAAATTCCTTCGGAATATTCCTTTTAATTATAATTAGTAATAACTTTTTTCGGAAGTATAGATTTAATATTTTTGTTATATTGTTAGATTAGTATTATTCTGTTATTAATTTTTTAATGTACGTTCCTCGTTTAGTTGCCTATATATTAAATTCGTAATTATTAAATTCTTAGGTTCTATTTAAATAAATAGTTTTATACTTTCTCCTTTAGGGTTCTCTTACTTTTAATTTTTATACGAAAGTTTAAATAAATTCTTAAGCCCTTATCCTATTTCTAATAATTAATAATCCGCTAAATCTATTATAACCGTCGACTAGTATAATTTAATAGTATTTATTTCAATGCCCTATAATATGAAAGGGCTTGTAAATATTTGTATAAATTATATTTAATATATATTTAGCCTATCGGAGTTTACTACAGTATAGGGTTTCTTTTATTCGGCCTCTAACGTATATTTCGTACGTACAATATTATTAGGCATTTTTTATTCCGTCGATTATATTTTCTATTTTAACGAGGTTTTCCTTTCCTAAATACTTTATATATTTGTATTAGAGCTTTATTTTCAGGCTAACCGAATATAAGACTAAGGTTTATTAAGCAGTATTAGTAATTTGTAAAATAAATAGGTTATTGAAACGGGTAGTTTAAATACCTATATTACTTTTCTTAATACATTAGTAATTTTTAAATAAAATTATATTAGTATTACGGTTAAGGAATTAAGTTATAGAAATTAAATTAATATTAAGGTTAGGGGTAAAAAGAATATTATTAAATCGAATTATAGTAACTATATTATTAAAAATATACTTTTTTTTAACTACCCTAATATTTAATATAAGGACCTTTATACCGCTGATACTGGTAATAGATCCGCTACTTACTATAAAAGTAACGAAGTTATTTCGGATAGTCGTTGTATATTATTTGTAGCCCGAATCGAGGAAGTATATTATTTAGAAAGAGTAAAGGCTTTTTATTCCGTCGTAAAATATATTATTAAAAGTAGAAATAACGTTCTTTAATTTAATTATAGATAAGGAAGGACGAAGTAAATAAGGTAATAGGCCTTACGTTTGCGATAAAAGCTGTTTAAGTTAGGGTTATTATTATAGAGGTTAATATTAAAAATGGATTTCTATTTTTTTTCTTCTATTTATAGGTATTATACTCCTTTTTTAATTTTAAATAAAAATTTTAATAACCTTCCATATTATAATACTTCTTATTATAATAGGTATAGAATTTATTACAAAGGTTATTAATTAGAGGTATTAATATTATACTCTTCTTTCTCGCTAATATTACTACTACATTATAATTGCCTTCGGCGCTAATACGTATAAATTCGCCCTTAGCGGAGCAGATTATATTTTGGAAGGAAGGGAATTTTTTATTATAAATAGCCTAGAAGTTAATTTTCTAAGCGCTATACTATTTTTAATTAAGCGCTTACAATAGTTTTAAAATTAATTAATTTTTAAGTAATTTATATTCTGTACTAATTATAATATATTCTTCTTATAAGGATAAGATCTTTTGGCCTAGAGTTCGGATTCTATTAAAATTACCGAATTTTAAATTATCCTATTCCTATTAAATTCGTTATAAGGCGCTAATACCTTCGTTTAAGTACTCTTCTTTAATTTTAGTAAAAAACTTAATTATAGTTATTTATTCTTTTAATAACTTTTTAGCAGTTTTGCCGAAGGTTATATAAAGAATTTTAATACAATATCGTTATTTATTTTTTTAAGCCTTTAAAGAATTAATAAAAATAATATCCTTAGTAGGATAAATTTTTATAATATTAAAATTACTTATAATATTAATTATAAATAATTAGAAACTGTTCTAAGTTTTATAATTGTTTTTTCCGTCTAATTTTAAATTAGTATTAATATTAATACTTATTAAGGAAATCGGATTAAATATAATACTTAGTCTTATAATAGTCGGAATAATACGTAAGGTTACCAGAACTATAATTCTAATTCCGGTATTACTTACATCGATATCGCCTAATTCGTCCGGGATTACGGCTCTAACTCCGTTCATTTATTCGTTAAAAACATCGATAGTACTTTTATAATCTTTACTATTATTAATTCTAATACGTAGAATTATATTAATAAGGTTATTAGTTATTTAGTATATAGGGTTACTAAAGTTATTATTATAGAAATAAATTATTCTAAATTAGAATAAAAAAGCCGTTTATATTTATAAATTTAAGTATCCTTCAGTATTTGGGGATCTAACCTCGAATTTAAAGAATTCCCTATTATTTAATAGTTTAATTTTACTAGTTGTCCCTACTTCGAAATCTTCCGATATTAGGGAGGGTGTCCTAGCAATTTCGAATATACTATTACTTTTAGTATTTATAGGGTCCTATAAATTATAATACTTTAATAAGCGTTTAATAATTTTAATTAACTATAGGAATTCGTTTTATTTTATAGTACGTACGGCGGTTAGAATTTAAATAGGACGGTCGCATCTACATCGATAGTTACATTAGCTATTGCCCTTACCTACTTCCGAATTGTTATTTACTTCTATTTCTAATATAAAACGAAATTAATAGTTTAATCTTTAAAATAAAAGGATAAATACCGATTTTTTAATACGTTTTCCCAATTATTTTATAGTATCCTTAGTATTTTAAATAATAAATAATACGAAGGAGATGGAATAGAATATATTTATCCCGCCCTAATTAGAATATAGAATTAGAATTGAATTTTAGTTCGTTTGTAACGGAAGAACATATTTGCCGATACGCTAAATTGGATACGGTTTAGTAGCGCCTAGTTTGTAGTATTGGTACGAGCTATTGCGTAGCGGGAGCCGGGCTTATAACCTATTAAAATGTATATAAAAGAGAGTAGGAGAAAGGCTATATTATTCAAATAAGAGCTAATAGACTACGATGTAATTGCCTTCCTTTTATATCCGCTTACTTTAATTACCCTTGAGATATCCTTGTCTACTATATACTAGTACGTAGAGTGAGGCTTAAGTTGAGGCTCTATATTACGTGTAATCATGACTTTCAGCAATTACTCCGTCGTTTGTTACTATCTTGTTCCTCTCTTTCATCGCTCTTGCCTGTTTGCCTAACTTTGATCTCCTAGAACGTGTGGAAACATGTCGTTAGTAGCTCGACAAGCACCATTATTCTTGCAGCCATTCCATCCAGTAAGAGAGTCATGCCCAGCTTGACTCTTTATCCGCCATGCTTTGTATGCGTGAACTTCAATTGCTCAGTTCGACCTCTTGCCTTGATGGAGCGCGATGGCATCCAGTCGCGACTTCCAACCCTGGTCCCCGGTCACGGCAGCATCGCATGATCACCTTGGACACTGAGCGAAACCTCACCCACCGTGATCTCAAACAATACTTATAATGCTTGGTTGGGCCAAAGTACTTTTATTGATGATGGTGAGTAATCGGTCTCGGGATAAACCTCAGATTGACCGCCATCTTTGACCCTCTTGCCTTTTCCAGAACCGGCGCGACCACTCCAACTCAAATGTTCCCTGGCATCTTCGGGCCGCGCAGTGCCCCAATGCCGGCGAGAAAAGAACTTGAAGAAGTATGTTCAAAACTTTGCCATCTTGGCAGAAACGACCAGGTTGAATACTTGAACGCGATCCCATCCAGACGCGACGCGCCTCGCAAGGTCAGCACCCCCTCACCTCCCGTCCCCTCACATGATGCATCTTAGATGCAGCTCGAATGCGCCTGCTCGTAGACTGGGGAATCTCAAGCATCCTGCTCGCTCCTTGCTCCTCCCAGCGGATTTGCTTTCCAAGACTGGATCCGGTCGATGCTTTCTCCCGGCTTCTCGCGTTATTTCACCATCACCCCTCCCCTTTTGACGAAGGCGATGGTGGCAGCGAGATGGCTCGCGTCGGAATAGTCAGGCGGATTTGTACTGAAAACTGAAGAAGGAACCGTTACTTTTGCGCTGGAGGCAAACAATACCGCTTTGCCTGACGCGCCGCTGGATCTTCGCCATGAACAAGCCTTCTCCCCGAACCAAGACTCTAAAGCCCAAACGAACGCATACACACCGGCGAGAAAAAGAAACACATAATAGCACCCCTCCATTTTACACCTGGTCTTTTACGATAGGACCCCCCTGATGTGCGATGATTCTACCGACGCCCAGCAGCTCACAGCGCGCCCGCCTGCCCACCACGACGATCCTTGAACAGTGAAAGCCATTGCTCTCTCGCCCTCCATCCCCGCGAAACCCCGAGAATTCAGGCGACGGATATTTCGAGAGACTACCTGCCCTTCTCGCTTTCTCTTTGCCGCGCAACTAACATCTCTCGTTCAAGCAGAGGTATCAACGTTCACTCCCGCCATGCAGTTTCCACTTCTCCTCAAGCCCAACCTCGACGGGCCAGACATACCTTGAGCACGACGCATAACCCATCATGGACAAGTCCGACGACGAGTTGGGCGCAACCGAGATAGGGTCATCGACTGGTCCATCCAGACGCACGAAGCGCCAACATGACGACTCGGACGAGGATGCCGCGACCGACAGCAGCCAAATCTACAAGCGACAGCGCGTGCATGACAAGATTGTTATGGACGGGAATCGGGAGCTGGAAAACCCCGATGACCAAGCCACCTCCGTTGCAGCTGGTCTCGACACCACCGAGCCAAACACGCATCATCGTGCTCTTTGTAGTGACGAGCGCGAGATCCTTCTCGCACTCGGGTTCCAATTGGATGATGACCCCGGCCCCGAGGAACATGTCCCCAACGGCGGAAGCCATGATGGAGAAGCGAACCCTGCCATTCTGCCTCCAGACCCAGCTACCGATTATACCAACCAAGCAGAGCCAAACCATATAGGGGAATGGGGAGAACAGGACTGGATGATCTCGAACCCCGCGTGGGATTACACCCAAGATCCCCTGTTCGAACCACAACCTTATGAGCCCGCGCCGTGGTTCCTTGACGAAAATCTTACAATACCTCCAGAGTCAGGTGCGCCATCCGCGGGGCTTCAGGCAAAATACACTGGCGGCGTCGAGGTATACAATCAACATTTGTTCAGCACATATACGACTTCTGGGGCAAAGGTGGAGGACGGGGGACAGACTGAACACACGAATGGCGTGGAGGTGTTTGATGAACGTCTGTTCAGCCCGGATACGACATTTTCCCCTTTATTTACAGGTGGCCGCCACAGTTTGGGAAGCCAAACAACCGAACCTACTTTCCTGTCGTCTCCTGTGTGTGCGGCTCCCGGCATCCAGGGCGTTCAGTCCCCGTCGCCAGAGCAGATATTTGGCCAGACAAGTTACTCCAGTGCCGTATTCGAGCCGGATCTCTGGCAGTTGACGGCGGCGCCCAACCACGTAGGGACTGGTGAGCTTCACCATGACGGACCAGCAAGCGACTATCCATTTGACCACTTGGAGCTTCCTGCTAGCCAGGACGGAGACGAAATCCAAGTCAAGGAATAGGATTCTTCTTTCTCGCATCCCGTCCCGTCGCCTGCATCCACCAGCATTGACAACACCCAAGACTCGTTGCGGATGGGGAGCCAAGTCGATGTTGCCGAAGGCAGCTCACAGGATCTTCAATTTCACGCAGAGCTTCCAGCTCGCATCCGCTTAGACATGATGGCTTCTCACCTAGGCATTCCATTGCAACCCGTCGCACTCCCAGTGTCAGACCCGCCACAGGCTCTCCCAGTTTCATCTTCGATAAGTCGAGTTCCCCCCATCCCACCCCGCCCCACGCGATCGCGCCAACGACCCTCTCAACCATGTCTTCAAACCGCAACACCAGCGTTACCGAATTTGGATCTGGCCTCTGCACCTCTGCCTGCTACATTTCCCTCTCCTCCAATTTATGCTCCGATCCCCATTCCGATCCCCGCTCGTATTCCCGATTCTGTTCCATCGCCGCCACCTGCTCCTCCCTCTCCTCCCTCTCCTCTGTCGCCTTCTCCTACATCGGCACCCACTCAAATATCAACAGCGGCAGCATCCTGCACCCGCTGCCACAACAAAAACAACCCGCAACCCTGTCTTCCCGGCAAGATGACCTGTGTCGGCTGCTCCTTCCGGCGCAAGTCTCTTCGCCAGCAGCGAGAAGAAGAAGGTCTCTGTACGACTTGTGGAAGAGATCGGGGTGATGATGGGAAGTTGACGTGTGGAGAGTGTAGAGCGAAGGGGAGGGTGAGGTATGCTAAGGGGAAGGGGAAGGGGGCAGTTGAGAGGTGAGTAAGGTAGGAAAGGAGGTAAAGAATGATGGAGATGACAGCGTGGAAGCTGGCAGTAAGATTAGGAGATGGGGGTGGGGGGAGAAGACCAGAAGGAGAGAATAAAGAAGGAGGGAGGCGGTCAAGGAAGAGATGTCATGGAATTAGAAGGAGATAATGGCGCGAAGAGGAGGACCCGGGGAGTAGGCAGTAATCCGAACAACAACAAGCCATTGGAATACGAGAAACAAGGTTGATCTGATGATAAAAAAAGTAACAATACGCATGCCTTCGCGATATTCAAGGGTTTCCTGGCCATGAACCCTGGAACAAAAAACATTCTATTCTCGTTAAAATCTTTTCAACCCCAAACCTTTGATGGGGATGGGAACAATGGATATGCCTGGATTCTTCGGAGGAGGAGCAGACAATGGGTCGTCACTCTTGGCGAGGTAAACTGAACAAGGAGGGCTCAGGGGACAGAAGGGTAGGTAAACAATGAGATTGTATTAGCCACGCAAGCTTGCCGAGAAAAGAGTCGGGAACAAAGAGCTGAACAGGGGCGCAAGACTCTTGATCCATTGTTCTTCTTTGACTTGTTCGCCTCCAATACCGAGTGTACTATCTTTGGACTCATTCCCTTGGTCGCCAAAGACGGGATCCTATAAATACCCGCGACTGTGGCCAACCGCAATGTGATGCGAACCAAGTTTTGTTTTTACCTTTCTATTCGGGTAATATCAGCAGAGGTTGAGTGTCGACTCGGACCGGACTCGGACGGAAAGAAGACGGTTCTGAACTACGACAGGAAAAGGAGAGAGAGCAAGAAACGCCAGAAGGAAAGAAAACAAGCAAACTGAAACAATCCTCTCCAGCCTCGCCCTCATCGGTGAAAGCTACTGACGACCCTAGCAAGAAGTCTTACCTACCCCTTAAACCCCAAACAAGCACCATGGAACCCGATGCTCGCGACATGCTCAACGCGAGCCAAGCCATAGGCTCGTACTACTCGAGCAATGGCGACGCGATGGATTTGGATCCGGTAGATCCGGCGTTTGCCCCGACGTTGAGCAACTTGTACCGCCCCATCACTCCTTCCCGTCCGCAACCACCGCAAGCTCAACCCCGTATACCCCGTGAGGTTTTGGAGCGTGTTGCAGCCAACATTAAGCTGGTGCAGGAAGCGCTTAAGCTACCGAGAGGGGACCAAGATGCGCAAGAGCCCCCTTCCACGCCTCCCAACCGGTCCATTGTTCCCGGACAAGATAACAACGTCCAACCCAGCCCGGTTGGCGGTGATGACTTGTTGAAACGTCTCCAACAGACTCTTGACAACCTCCCCGACGACATCCTCGAGCTTGCCCCCGTCAATCTTCCATGTCTACCACCCGATATCCTGACGGTTCACAAGCTCTTCCACTTCCTTCGTGCCACTCCCCCCAAAATGGGATGCGTCATCCCCAACTCCGAGAGGCAGATCTGGTACACCCCTACTCAACAGGATTATGTGGCCCTAAACTCGATTCCCAAAGGTGCGCCGGAAATTGTAGGAATCTACCTCGACAAGCCGGAGTACTTGACCTCGTACCTCACCGACGGATGCGGATTTGTGCAAGGATGGATTCCGTTCGACAAAGCTCAGTGGTGTACTTGTCGGTATGATGTTGGGAAAAAGAGGTTTGTGACGCAGAGTGGGAATGAAACTGGTGCTTTGGTCGTCGGGTACAGAACGCCTTGGGCTCCGGTCTGTAATGGGTGTCGAGGGGATAGGAGTGTGGAGGTAAGGGTACTGGACTATCTGGCTAGGTGGTTCAGTTTCTCGGTTCCTCCCGGGGGATATATTGTGGATATCATGGGGGCCTGGACGCAGACCGAAGAGCTGCACCAAGCTGGAGATGGCACTGGACCATCAACGCCGAACGGACCTGAGCCGGAGCCGGAAGGTCAGGCAGCGGTTGAGCTGACTGCAAATTCACAAGCCGCGCTCCGGAGGGTTGACATGCTGATTCAGGGCGACGCGGTTAAGTCTCCTACGAGAAAATCGAAGCGCCGACGGGATGACGAGGAAGTGGATGCAGCCGGCGACATGAGCAAGCGTCCACGTGTCATTTTGGAGAAGCGTCGTCGTCTTCCTGATGGACCCTTATCCCTTCATGATCCCTTTGTTGATGGTCCGTCGGCTGGCGATCCTTTCAGCGATGCTGGGGGTCATGTGATGCTGAGTGATGATGATGATGACGATTTCGGTCCTTCTGCTGCTCCCCCTCCTCCCTACAATACTCCTCACGTCGGCACCGCCAACAACAGAACTATCACCCACAACAATAACGACCCGCAGGCTCCCCAGCAACCCCAGAGCGTCAATCCCCCCGCCGGGGGCATCCCACCCGCCGCGGTTGCGCAAGTTCATGCACACTTTGCATTGAAGAATCCCGGCCCCGGGGGCCTCCCACCCAAAGCCACGGTTGAGGAAGTGCTTGCACTCTGGGCGGTGCAGAATAAAACGCATGACGAGTCGCCAGTGGCGCTTCCGCCGGGGCAGCATTGCAATACTTGCAAAAACCCTAGAAGGCCGCCGGCCCAAAACAACCAGAGGAAATGCCAGAGATGCTCAGATCTCCACTACGAGATCCGTCAACTCAATTTTGATCGCGGCTGGTGTACGAACGCGGGATGTGACCGACACGTGGGATTTCCCAGACCTATGAAGGCCTTTGGAGAGCCTTTTGCATACTGTCAGCAATGTAGGGACGTGAAGCAGCAGAAACGAGATGCTAAGAAGAACAAGACCTAGGAGGTTCAAGGTGATGATGGAGGAGGTGAGCAGGGAGGTGGTTAAGCACAGTAAGCGGAGGAAGGGGGAACATGTGATGATGGAATGGTTCAGAAACAAATAAGTATGTAGTTGGGTTTGTAAGCAGAGATATTCTCGAAGAAATGTCAAATTGACCGTCAGGTGATGTGGTGCCTTTTTCTGTGAGCGTGTGTGAAGTTTGGAAATCATGACTTGGATTGTTGGTGACGATGTAAACAACGCCCTTGACCGAAAGCCCTGATCATCGAACCCACTTGGGTCTCCGTCTAGGTGTGTGATGACTGTTGCCTCAGTGTGCCATGGAGGTTTGAGGATGCAACATAAGCCAGATTCTTGTAGTGTAACTGACAGCTTCCAATTGTCACCACAGCGGACCAGGACCTCACTGGCACGACGCTACAGACACTCGGTCCTTTTAGGGCATTTTCGAACATGGATGTGAACAATGAAATAGGCTGTCAATCAACTGACGATGAAGAAATTGGGAAGAGTCATCTGGGTCATCGATGACAAAAGGCGAATGTGAGTTTGAAAAGGAATAATCGGACGTCGCGGTCGGTCTTGTCCAGAAACTGCACTCGCCCTGAAATGCAGACTGTGGGAAGCTAATGAGACTGGAGGGGAAAGAAAGGTGATGTCAAGGAAGAGAAAACGAGCACAAGTTTCCAAACGGCGGGAGGGGCAGATCAAACCCCTCCTCCTACGGTAGCTCCTCCATGTCAAACGCAATCGATTGTCGCGGGACCGTCGCTGCCTGGTTGTCATCGATGGTGATGAAGAATGAGAAGGAGCCCAGGGACGCTCATGCCTCGAGTGCAGCAGCACAGGCCACCAATTGGTCAGTTGCCTGCCGCGGAGCTTTGACTGTAATGACCGTCCCGGCAGGCAAGTACCGTGCGCTAGAGGTACGTACCTCGCCCATGTCCACTTTTTGTTTGCTGCCCCTCCATTGTTTACTTTCATCCTCCATCACCATCATTCTCATCATCATCCTCACTTCTCGCGTGTTTTTTTTGTTTGACCATCCTTTTGTCTGAGACCACCGACTTAGTCATCCAACATCACTGGCTACAACCCGGTCTTCCACTGACCAGGATTGAGCGCGTTGCGCTCGGTATCTCAATCGCAAAATTTCAGGGACTTGACGTCTTCGCGATTCTCTCACCTGAATTTTCCTGGCCACATCCAGTCCCTTGCATCTCGAGTTCTCCGTCATCAGCTATATTCTCGAGCCCCAACCCATCTCCGCAAATCTAGCCATGTCAACATCACCCCGCTCGGTCAAGAAGCGCAAGGCATCCGACATGGCCGACACAGAATCTGATCCTCAGCGGCGGCTGGAAATCCCTGCCTCACCCAAGCCAACATCCATCATGGATCTTCCCCCCGAACTTGTCAACCAGATCCTCGATCACCTCGTACCCAATCTGCCCGAGATAGGCGAGCCCGCTCCAGAAGCATACGACAAGCTTGTCCGCCAAGACCCATGGTACGACTTTACTCGCCGTCGCAGCGCCTTGCGCAACCTCTGTCTGGTGTCACATTTCTTCGCCGACCTCGCTCGCCCATATCTCTACCACACCATCGCCATCACCAGCGAAGACGTCCTGGTGCTTCTCTTTCGCACCATCACCGAGAATCCAGATTGTTGTGGTTGGACCCGCGCCCTCAGCTGTCACATGACTTTGACCAACACCCGAGTGCTTCGCAAGACAACGCGTTGTCTCAACAAGCTTCTCCCAACCTGGCGGGAAGGCAAAGGGTTGCCATTTGTCACCGATTATCTGGAAGTGCGGCGTGCTAACAGAGGTCCGCAAGATCACTACGAAATAGCCCAGGGCATACTGTGCATGACCATCACCGCGCTGTACAAACTCGAGACATTGCTGCTGCAGCTTCCTGCCATTGAGGATGACCGCGATTATTTCGAACTGTTAGGCTGTCTCAGAATGGCAATGACCTACTTCAACACGGACGAGGGCGAAAAGTCTCGTGGCTATCTCGCCAGCCTTTCCGAGCATTATAGCATCATGATCCATGACCGGCGCGAGCCCGAGGCCCTCACCCCCCTCCGGCACCTCACCACCCTTCTCCTCCAAGGTGACCCGTCAGTCGAGGACCCTACGACGCTCGACGAAGACGATTTGGATGGCGACCCTCCTGAAGTCTTCGGAGTCCAGACCCGCCACTATCTCCCTCTTTTAGAGCTTCTTCCCGCTCTCACCACTCTCGAGGTATCCACCGACGACGGCCTGTTTACCTTCTTGGAGAATGAGGAGGAATTGACGGGTATCCTCGCCATGGCCATGCCAACCTCCTCTACTTTGAGCCACGTCAAGCATGTCTACCTCCACTCTTCAGTCGCCGACCCGCGCAACATCGGCAGGTTACTCAGGCACGCGCCAGATCTCGAGACGCTCTACATGTTCCCCCGAAGGGTGGACAGCTTCCATCGGATACCGCCGCAGGACGCCACCCAGGCGGACCACGACTGCCTAGATCAAGCGCTGGAGAAATATGGGAAGAAACTGAAACATCTGGATCTCAACTGGTTCGACTGCCAGGGCTCCGAGGCCAGCATCGGCGTTGGCGGTCGGCTCTCCACTCTTCCGCAGCTGAAGGAGGTGGAAAAGCTGTGCATCCAGTTCGTCATGCTGTACGGCGACCTGCCGACGGGCGAGCACATGATGCAGCAACGGCCAGTGGCGGATCTGTTACCGCCCAACTTGGTCGAGCTGACGCTGGAGGATTGGTGGTGGGAGAGCCTCGATGATTTCGACACTTTCTATCGCTGGTCGGACGAGCAAAAGGAAAAACATTACCGGGAAAAGAAGGAGTACAGGGAGACGGTTCTGGACATGTTCAAGGCGCTTGCTGCCGTGGCAGGGAGGAACGCCAAACCCGGTCGATATGACGATTACAAGATGCACAAGCTGAAACGGGTTCGGTTCTTCATCAGGACGTTGCCTACATGGCTACCGGTTGAAGGCAAGGGTAGCCCGTTAGTCGAAGAGCTGTTCATAGAGCTGTTTCAGGATGTTAGGGAGCTTTTCGGGAAGGCTGACGTCGAATTCGTTCTTGACGTCGACCAGCCCTTGGAAATGGAAGAGGAGATGCAGTAGGTTGCAAGCCCTGCAAGCTCTAGGTTGTTGTTCAGAACGCTTCTTGGTCCGGGCACCAACGTTAACGGGCAAGCAGCGTACACGTGCAGCGTTCAATAGGGTTTTGTTCTTTTTTTGTTTTGTTTATTTTTTTATAAAAGGAAAGTTGGCATTAGGTTTAGCATCAGAGTTCCAGGTTGGCATCAGGATATGGGCGCATCGGATGGAACTTGATCAGGTCGGCTCCTATATATAGCACCGGTATCATCAGTACGTTGTATATATTCTCACGAGCGTCTCTGCGATTTGGAGACATTACCTACCCAGCGATACCTCAAGGCATGGCGGTATTGACACCGCCAGCCACATACAAGACGAGAGAAGTGAGGATGAGACTGACTTGACTCGCACTTTCAAGGTTCGGCCTTGTGAAATGTGAAAAGCGAAGTAATGTTCATGGAAACGGCACATGGACGTTATTTGTACACATGATCTGTTAGTGCGCTAACATACACATCCCCTAGCGTTCGGTATCGGAAACTCAAGTCCGATGTAGGTGCGGTGCTACCTACTAACAGACATACTGCATAGATGCATTGAAGTCTGTTAATGAGTTAACTGCTTATCCGGTCGAGGTTTCGGCTTTCGCTAGCAACCAAGTGTTCCTTTGTACCTACCTACACTCCCGACGTTGATGGGGGTTACAAATTATATGAATTACCATCCATCTCTTGTGTGGCGGTGCCATCCACGAGAGAGGGGGAGGAATGACATGTGAGGTTGGTATAGGAGTCGGAGAGTGAAGGGGCGGACGTCCGGATAAAAAATGTCAGCATATGGGAGTGAAAGGTAAGAGACGAGCGGTGGAAGATACCTTTAGGTTAGTTATTAGCAATAAGAGAACTAGGATTGGTACCGTAGTATGTAGTAGCGTACAGATATATATAACTGAAAGGTGCGAAGTTTAAAGTAGGTAAGTTTAGATGAAGTTCGTTCACCGTTCGTGGTTTTCAATTCAAGGACGTTCTGATCTGTGTTCCAGTTCTTGTTGAGATTGGATGGTAACCTAACGCGGATAAGCGGGCGCACTAACACTTATCCTTGGGTATTTGGTGTAAGATTGTTAGTGGTTGTATATATCCCATCCCGTTTGTGAATCATTCTTCTCTGGATTTTACGAAACATTTCCTTTTTTAGTGACCGACGTTGTTCGTGGGTTGTTGTCCTGTCCATCTGTCCACATCGAAGCTCAAGCTGTAATGAATAAGGTACCTACCTTAGGTATTCAGGGGTTCGTTCACTTCCCCGCGGTGCCTGAATGACTATCTCCGGACCAAACCCACAAGATCATCACTTTTCAAACTCACCAAGTCAAGTCCGAGGCTCTGCGAGGGATAGACATTATGAACCTTGATGACTTTTGGCGGATTCATGATTGTAACTTATGAGGCTTTCGAACTTGTACCTAACCGTTCTTTTTCATCTTCATATCCGATCCGCCATTTCACTATCCTACGACACCATGCCATTGTATCAGATAAAACAAAACGGGCAAGCGCTTATGTCATATCCTTATTTCCCGAACCCGCCTTGCCCGTCCGTTCGCGAGCCGCTAAGGCTCCATGGCTGGCTGTGCCCCAGACAGGACCATGGACGGGATCGTCGTGGCCCGGGCTCTCCGAACGGGAAGGATTCGAACAAAGAAAAAAAAGGTTCGAGAAACTTTCCCGAATTTGTTTGGCTCCTGGATCTCACGATGGTACGTATGTAGAGATATGTTGCCCATGGGGTATCGCTAGTTCAGTTCACTGCCCGCCCGCTGGTACAGTAACCTACAGTCCTACACTACGCACGTAATTAAGCAAGGAGGCGAAGCATGGGAGGCATGGCATGGCATGGCATGGCATGGCAAGCGTGGCATCGGGCATTTGGTCGCGTGCCTATTCTAATTGTCCGTTGGTTCAGTTGGTGCTGTTGACATGCCTCATGTTGCGCTTACGGGTATTTGTTGGTGCTTCGAATAACGATAAGCGCAAGCTTGTTATTTCTGGAGGTAGGTACATACGGTATAAGGGAAGTGGGCGGCGTGGCACGGGTAGTTGTGCCGCGCGAAACGCGGAGGCGGAGGCGGCTGAGATGAAAGATTGCTGCACGGACCGAATATCGAAATCTCCGGACCGGGCGGGCTCGGTTTCATGTTGTTGGAGACGTGCAACCTTTGGAGGCTTCCACCGCACATCACTTATTTCTAGAAACCTTTCCGTCTGTCTGCAACCCGGAGCAAAAAGTCTGGGGAAATAGCACGGACCGTCTCTTGCCTCGGTCGGTGGTTGAAACCTTGGAAGATAGATGTACGGAAAAGAAACATGCCGACGGACAAGACGGGAAAAGGGGTAAAGAATCACAGGTTTCTGAGGGTGCTGGAAGGGAAAGCTAATGGTACAGAAACTGGAAGGTGATGAACAAAAGGGTTTGAGGCAAAACTGAAAATGATATGCACAAGATAGGGGGAGGTCTTGGGCTCTCTTGGGATCTCCTTGGAATGTCGATAGATTTGCTGGAAAGCCTTCTAGAAATGGGTAGCGGCAAAAGATTACTTGGGGGTTGTGGTAGTTGGACTTTTCTCAACCCCCTCTTCATTAAAGAGGGGGAAAAAAAATTATGGGACAAACTTTTATTATGGGACAAATAGAAAGACTAGCGAACCGTTTAGAAAACTCGCCCAACCGCTACGAACCAATATACCCGAAATATATGTGAACAACATCCTTATTCCCACTTTTCTCGCCTATATAGTAATAGAAATTAATGCAACTTTAAAAAAAGGCCTTTCGAAACTTCTTCTTACTTCTCAAATTTTCTTAGATTTTTAGAAAAAAGGATAGATATTGTTCTCGTTGTTGTATCTCCCCTACTAACAGTTTTCTAAGCGGTTCGCTGGTCTTTTTGTTTGTCCTATAATAAAAGTTTGTCCCATAATTTTTTTTCCCCCTCTTTAATGAAGAGGGGGTTGAGAAAAGTCCCACCACCACAACCCGAGTTACTAGATCACCTCAACCATCGGGGAAACCTCGGATCAACCATTGAGTGCCAAGACCGTGCCGAGCCAGAACTGATTTCGACAAGGGTGTGTGCCAAGACCTGATTTTACATAGTACGGTTTAACAATAATCGATTTTTAAGAAAATATTGTAATGCCTATATAGGCTTAGTGTATATATAAGAGAAACTAGTCTTAAAACGATTATAAATAAATATATGCATAATATATAGTAAATGTATAATTAATAATATTTTAAAATTTATCTAGGAATTCGTTCCTAACGGGTTTAAAACGCGTTAGAAACTCGTTCCTATTACGTTAATTAGACTAGAATTTGTTTCGAACTAGATTATATACTTATAAATAATTCTTAACCTTAAGAAGTAGAAAATATAATTTAAATATTATATATTATAGTATTTACGTATATTATTTATAAATAATGAAGAAATTTATTTATTTTATATTTGAATAAGAATTTATACTACTTTTTACTTTTTATCTTATTTAATTTATAGTTTTTAATATAAGAATAAAAAAAGTTATTTTACTTGTATACTATTTAATATTCTATTATATTTTAGGCTTATAGTATTTAATTTAAAATTTAGTTTATAAATATATATAAATCAAATCCTAATTATAATACTACGATTATTAATTATTCTTAATTTTATTAATAGGTTAATATCTGGTTCGAAATTCGTTTCTATTACGTTAACTAGATTAGAATTTGTTTCGAATTAGATTATATACTTATAAATAATTTTTAATTTTAAAAAGTAGAAAATATAATTCAAATATTATATACTATAGTATTTAAGTATATTATATATAAATAATTTATAAAATTATATATTTTATATTTGAACGAGAATTTATATTATTTTTTACTTTTAATTTTATTTTATTTATAATTTTTAATATAAGAATAAAAAAAGTTATTTTACTTATAGATTATTTAATATTTTATTATATTTTAATTTTATAGTCTTTAATTTAAAATTTAAATTATAAATATATATATTTCGAATCCTAATTATAATAATACGATTATTAACTATTTTTAATTTTATTAATAGGTTAATATCTAATTAGAAATTCGTTCTTACTACGTTAATTAAATTAGAATTTATTTTAAACTATATTACTTAAATATAAACTAGATTGTAATAAAAATATTATAATTAATACTTTATATTATTTTTATTATACTTAACCTAATTATAACTTATTAAAAACTAGTTTCTAACGAATTTAGGGTTTTTAATAATACCTATTTATTAATTCTTATATAAAATGATAATATTAAATAAAAAACTTTTATAAAAAAAATTATTTTATTTTTAGGTAATTAACCGTTTTAAGATTAATTCTAGTATAATTTGAAAATCATTCTATTTTAAATATGACTGAAATTGTTAGGCCCTTAAAGTGGGTTTGATTTTGTTTACAGTGTGGGTCGTAAGATTACCTCAACCTTAGAACGGTTTTTTCATTTAATAATTAATCTGAAGTTTCCCCGATAGTTGAAGTAAACTACCTACTTATAGATAGAGAGTTATTAAATCACTTCAACTATCAGAGAAACCTCGGATTAATTATTGAGTGTTAAGACCGTGCTGAGCTAGAACTAATTTCGATAAGGGTATATGCTAAGACTTGATTTTATATAGTACGGTTTAACAATGATCGATTTTTAAGAAAATATTATAATACCTATATAGGTTTAATATATATATAAGAGAAATTAATTTTAAAACGATTATAAATAAATTTATGTATAATATATAGTAAATATATAATTAATAATATTTTAAAATTTATTTAGGAATTCGTTTTTAACGGGTTTGAAATGCGTTAGAAATTCGTTCCTATTACGTTAATTAGATTAGAATTTGTTTCGAACTAGATTATATATTTATAAATAATTCTTAACCTTAAGAAGTAGAAAATATAATTCAAATACTATATATTATAGTATTTACGTATATTATATATAAATAATGAAGAAATTTATTTATTTTATATTTGAATAAGAATTTATACTACTTTTTACTTTTTATTTTATTTAATTTATAATTTTTAATATAAGAATAAAAAAAGTTATTTTACTCGTATACTATTTAATATTCTATTATATTTTAGGTTTATAGTATTTAATTTAAAATCTAGTTTATAAATATATATAAATCAAATCCTAATTATAATATTACGATTATTAACTATTTTTAATTTTATTAATAGGTTAATATCTAGTTCGAAATTCGTTTCTATTACGTTAATTAGATTAGAACTTATTTCGAACCAGATTATATACTTACAAATAATTCTTAACCTTAAGAAGTAGAAAATATAATTCAAATACTATATATTATAGTATTTAGGTAGATTATATATAAATAATTAATAAAATTATATATTTTATATTTGAATAAGAATTTATACTACTTTTTATTTTTAATTTTATTTTATTTATAATTTTTAATATAAGAATAAAAAAAGTTATTTTACTCATAGACTATTTAATATTCTATTATATTTTAATTTTATAGTATTTAATTTAAAATTTAAATTATAAATATATATATTTTGAATCTTCATTATAATAATACGATTATTAACTATTTTTAATTTTATTAATAGGTTAATATTTAGTTAGAAATTCGTTCCTACTACGTTAATTAAATTAGAATTTATTTCAAATTATATTACTTAAATATAGAGAAACGCTATCTGCACCGCCGCAAAACGCTATCTGCACCGCTGTCCAAAACTTTAATAAAGTATAACTTGGGCAAATAGTAAGCTCCAAATATAAATGTAGTATTTTTGAGTTCGGTAAGGTTCTCTCTACTATAATGTTTTTACTAACCCTTCCACCGCCTCTCCTATCTACTATTTTAGAAAATATAAGAAATTCTCAAATAAAACTTTCTTTTTCTTAAACTATTAGTAGGTTCAAAGGCTGCGGTAATATTTAAGAGTTGACTTTGACACTATTAAATAGAGTAGAAAATTACAAAAATTCCAAGCCTACTTTGAGGCTATAGACCCTTATTTTGGTAGAGTAACTTTAGATTTTATTTTTGGACAGCGGTGCAGATAGCGTTTGGCAGCGGTGCAGATAGCGTTTCTCTAAATATAAACTAGATGTTAATAAAAATATTATAATTAATACTTTAGATTATTTTTATCCTACTTAACTTAATTGTAATTTGTTAGAAACTAGTTTTTAACGAATTTAAGGTTTTTAATAATACCTGCTTATTAATTCTTGTATAAAATAATAATATTAAATAAAAAACTTTTATAAAAAAATTTATTTTATTTTTAGGTAATTAACCGTTTTAGGATTAGTTCTAGTGTAATTTGAAAATCATTCTATTTTGAATATGACCGAAATTGTTAGGCCCTTAAAGTGGGTTTGATTTTGCTTATAATGTGGGTCGTGAGATTACCTCAACCTTGGAACGGTTTTTTCACTCAATGGTTGATCCGAGGTTTCCCCGATGGTTGAGGTGAGCTACCTACTCCCACAACCCCTAAGTATCCAGGGTTTTATTGACGATCGATCCAATTGCGCCTGGCGATGCGGTGCTTTGTCTTGTTGCTTGTGATTTTTTTATTGGTTGCGAGGTGATGTGATTGAAGGTGAGCGGTCCCTCGTAAAAATATATGGACACAAGGTGATGATGAGATGTTGACCATGAAATAAGCACGGTCCAGTCTAGCGGTAGGGCAATGAAATCTGGGGTTGATACACTGAACTTGGGAGACGGAACACCGCTTCAATTGTCGCAATTGCTGAATGAGCGCAAGCTGCATCCCCGTACCTGCTGGATTTGTGCCTGTGCTGCTGCAATGAACACCAACTCGTTCTTGCCTGCCGGGACCATTTCCTCCAAAAACATAACCTCTTGCCTGCCGGGACCATTAACCTCAGAAACCATTTCATCTTCCGCTTGCGACCACTGCATCTTCCAGTCGGTGAAGAAAAACAACACCAGCACACCTCATCAACTTGCGATCCAATGCTGCCCGCCATTTCGCATTTCCATCCTGGCAAAAGTGCAACCGACCTTGGCCGGCAACCGTGTTGCCAAGAGTTGGCGCATGCTTGGACTCTTGGCGGTCGTCTTGGCTCGCATTGTCCGAACCAAAGAAAGTCGTCGGCAGATTGAATTTGTGTGCCAAGTTACAGCACTGCACCCCTCATCCCTCTCCGACTTCTTCAGCGCCCTCAGGCCTCGAAATGTCTCGTGGATCCGCCACCGTTTCTCGCTTCGTTGACAGAAATAGGTATCGAGACGATATATCGACATATCTCCTGGAGGTTGTAAGATTACGGTTGATATTTTATCCCTTTTCTACAGTCTTGGACAGCTGGTTGACTTTTTTTTTTTCGTTACACAACAACAGCAACAACAACAACGAGCTTGTACGATAGTAACAACAACCTAGGGGAAGGGAACACTGAAGGAACACACGGCACACGGCCACGGAGCGACGTCGCCAACATCCAAGACCCCCGTCCGTCCCCCGTCGTCCACCACCGCCCCGGCCCCCAGAAAAGTTCATCGGCGGTCGGGTCCCGGTCCACAGTCCTCCACAGTCCTCCACCGTCCATCAAACTCCAGGACCCTCCTTGTGGACACCCTCTTTTTCCGCCTTCCACTTCACTTGTCATCTCGATTTCCTCTTCCTGTTCCTGTCCAACTCTCTCGGTCTTGTGACGCGACCACGCTTCCCTTTTTGCATCTGGCATTCCCACTTTTGCAACCCATTTCGACTTTTTCGATTCGGCCACTCCTTTGGACAAACCCTTTCCGTTACGTTAGTATAATCATACTACAGGACCGACACCGACGCCGACTAGTACGGACCGAACCGACACACAAGAGACCCCCTTTCGATGCCCCGCCTACGCCTACAACGCCGTCCTCGATAGCGCCCGCCCGCCATCTCTACCGCCCCCTATCCCTAGCCCGTTTCTAGCTCCGCGCCGCCGCGTCTACCTCGATCCATTTATGCTCTGCCGGTCCCGTCTCTCCGGTCAACCACTCCCGACGTATTCTACTTTTCGGTCTCACCTCTTTTAATATCCGGCCGCATACATCTTCTTTTTTTTTTTTTGTCTCGCCTCACGTTTTGCTGGTTCGGCCGACGGCATCGGACACAAACCAAGGAATCAGAGACAAGCTTGACGCCGCTGTCTTGTACTTCCGAACCTACTCCGGAGCTGGTCACCTCTACCGTCCTAGCTTCCAGACACACAGACACCCACCCCTTAATACTTACTACACAATTAGTTATTTGCGTCTCTGACGTTCATCCTACAAGATGAGCGCTCAGAGCAAAAAGAACATCAAATGGGTCGAGGTAAGCCGTTGCCTTCTGTATCTCGGTCCAAGTACCTTGCTGACCACCCTTCTTTGGACAGGGCCTTCGCGGCATCACCTCGGCCCTCGTTATCGCAACACATCTTGCCCGAGCGTTGGACTTCCCACTCTTCTGGCCTGCCGATGTTAAGGACGGCGCCCCGAGGTGGCTACAAGTCCCAT
The DNA here is from genome assembly GCA_030685235.1 of Copromyces sp. CBS 386.78. Classification (NCBI taxonomy): domain Eukaryota; kingdom Fungi; phylum Ascomycota; class Sordariomycetes; order Sordariales; family Sordariaceae; genus Copromyces; species Copromyces sp. CBS 386.78. The sequence continues at coordinate 85,480 of MU839243.1, forward strand.
ATCTCCGAATCCCTTGGCAGGGTCGTCTCGGCGTTCCCATCTTCGCCTTCCTCACCGGCTTCGTTTGCGCGGCCAAGCCGTTGAAGCTCGCATACATACAAGGGAACCACTCGGCCTCCCTCATGACCGTCGCCCGGTCCGCCTTCCGACGACCCCCCAGGCTGGTCCTTCCGGCCCTCATCGCCACCCTCATCAGCTTCGTGCTGTCCATCTTCGGCGCCTACACTACCTCCAACCGTTGCGACAGCTTTTGGGTCCGCTTCGACGCCCCCGACCCCAAACCTCTTGGCGAGAACTTTCGCAGGCTGTTTAGAGCCCTGCTTGCGACTTGGACCACCACCGAGAATGTTTACGACAGACATCAGTGGGCTATGCGCCCCTTGCTGATTGGAGCCTTCCAGGTCTACATTGTCCTGGCCGCCACCATTGGCATGCGCTTCCGCTACCGCATCCTCGTTCACGTACTCTTGGTCGCCTACTGGCTGTTGAACACTGGGCCGTTGACTGGTACGTCATCCCCCCCTTTCCTAATGCACCACAGCGCATGCGCTAACCACCGTCCCTGCAGAAACCTTTGGCGCCAACCTCGCCCTCGGTACCCTTCTCGCCGAGCTTTCCCAGCATCGTCCCACCCAAAACTTGATCGCCAAGTACCAGCGCATCCTCTCCTACATCATTGTGCCCATCCTCCTCCTCATTGGCGGCTACGTCGGCTCCTACCCGCACGAGCACGAGGACTGGGCGCCCTGGTCCCTGCGTCTGCACAAGTTCCTCGTTGATCCTGCCGGCGACGGCTCGCGCGGCTCCTTCATTGTTCCTAAGGGGTCCAATGCCGGTCGCCGCGCCAGCGCCTTCATGATCCAATGCGTCGCCGTCTCCATCTTCCTTTCCCCGGGGCTGCAGAACCTGCTCTCGCACCGCCTCCTCCTCTGGCTCGGCCACCACTCCTTCGCCGTCTACCTCACCCACGGCACCATCCTTAGGACCTTGGGCATGTGGATCGTCTACGGTATCTCGGGCCAGCCGTGGGAGGATCCCGGAAAGAACGAGGACGGATCGCCCAAGGAACCCAATTGGTTGCATCCCAAGAGCAGGGGTCACAAGATGGCGAGTGTTGTGATCTTCACGACCGTCACGTACATTGCTGCGTGGGCGTGGATGAAGTGGGTTGATACCGCGTGCGCGAGGGCCACGCAGTGGTTGGAGAAGAAGGTGTTTGATGATGATGAGGCGACTGAGGGAGGAAAGGCCGGTTTGGCGGAGAAGGGATATGCGAATGGAGGAGGAGCGAGCAGCCGGGAGCATGCGCAGCCGTTGTTGAATGGGGGTGAGGCGAGGGTGCCTCCTCCTTAAGCGAGTCGTTTTAGAGGTGGATGCGGATGCATGGAAGGAGTGGAAGATAGACATTCTGGATACCGACACGATGAAGCTGAGACTGGGGTGCGACTCGCAGTCCGTGGCCAGAAGGGAAAGCCGGAACGGATCGTCGACAAAGACGACGGCATTCGGCACGAAGTAGAACAAAATTGTGCACCACGTCCTAAACCAGGCATCGAAACTACCGAGATATAGCATCATGTATCATTGGATTTTCTTGTTTCATTCCCCTTTGTTGTTCTACATTAAACATTATTCCTATGTCAAGGAGTGAGGTGCATAACATATACCAGCTTTCTCCTGGCCATCCGGGATCGTTAAGGGGAGCCTTTTGGGATAACTACTGAAAGAAGCATGAAGGAACATGGAGAAGCATGGAGGAGATACCAATTGAAGTTTTTTCGAAACCGATTCTGTGTCGTGTACATGGTGGTCTGTTATCGTGAACCTTTTTCTTTTGCATTCCATTCTTTCCAGCATCACGCACGTCCTTGGGGAGACGACGACGTGCCATCGGAGGGAGGATCGAGTCAGTGCCGACCCGACCTGAGTGGAATGATCGCCCGAGCACCCGACCGTCAGATCGCATAGGTGGGCCGACAAAGATGGGTAGATGCACATCAACGATGACGGATGCCCTGCCGCTTCCCGCACCGTCCTCTGATGGATGGTCGAATATGTACGTAGATGGCGTTTTCTCCCGCCAAGGATCGCCAGCAAGCCAGCAAGCCAGCTAAGTAATGTAGTTCGCCGTTCGCCGTTCGCCAGCCTGCATGGTCGTTGATGTTGTGGAACGTCAGTCAGATCGGGAACAGCTATGGTAGCGTGCGCGGAGGAGATGGTTAACCGAACCGTCTCCTGTCGTTGACGAGTGTTTGAGGTAGAGACGTTTGAGGTTCATGTTGTAGAGACGTTTGCCCCGGCAAGTCCTGGGTAAAGTTCGGGAAGGGTAAGTTCGGGAAGAGTATTTGTTTTTAACCATTTCGCCTTATGAGATCTCAATTAACCCTTGGAGACATGCATGTGGCTTTCATGGAACTCGTATACCTACACAAGAACAAGGTTTTGTCGGTCAGTCAGTCAGTCAGTCAGTGATGTCGTTGATTGACATGGATGACAGTGAGCGAGATTTACTACCCCCCCCCCTCCTCTCTTTTGAGTTCCATTGCTTGAGCTGCTTGAATTGCTTGAGCTGCTTGCTTGTCAATGGCAGGTAGTGGCTGTGTCGGTCTTTTGTATAAGGTAACTCGATGTCGGTCGTGGAGAGGTTGCGTGCGTGCGCCGCCATCTCATCCTCTGGTCCCTGAAAGTTGGTTGGGTTGGGCCGAATCTGAGCCAAGAGGGCGTTGCGTGTTTGCCTATCACAAGCACGTCGTTCGTTGACACTGACTGACACGCAACACGCAACACCGCATCGTAACGGGCCGGACCAGACTTGCGGGCACTCAGCAGCGGGTGGAGGAGGATGTCGGATTATGACGAATGCCTCCAGTCCCGTCCGGAGTTTTTCTGAGGTGAGTGAGAAACTTGAGAGGCGGAGGAAAGAAAGAAAGAAATGGAAGGCGGAAATAAGCAAACAAAGAAAAACGCACGATGTATGGGTTGCCGACCACCCGACGGAAGAAACGATGGTAAGGAGCGGAAGGAGAAGGAGGATGGCACGGATGGAAACACAGAATACGTATGACGAAAGGTAGGTACGATTGAGCGTGGTGGGGGGGAAAGAATGTAAAAGAAAAAAGGAAACGGTAACGAAGGAAAAAAAAAAAAAAAGGGGAAAAAAAAAAAAAAAAAAAAAAGAAAGAAGAAAGAAGAAAAAATCCGAGGGAAGGGAGAGGGACAGTGAGTAAGGAAAAGCGGTTCGGATTTGGAGATGGAAACGGGAGATGCAGATGGACAACACATGGATGAACACGGAGGCAAACACGAAGGCAGACGGTAGGTACCTCTTTTACATATATATGCCTTATTACCCCCGGAAACTATGTTGAATGAGGTTCTCATATTGTCTTAATGGAGCGAGTATCTTGGTTGATAGCCACGGGTTCGAGTTATTATCGTGGTGGATTAGATATCATTGGTTAACGGTAAGTCATTACCCGACACCGCTTGCTTTATCAAGTCATAAGCGTTCAGGGGAGGATCCAAAATCCATAAGCTACCAAGATGGTTTAGTCCGTCGGAGCATACATACCTTGAGGTAGGTTCTTTCTTGGTGGGAAACCGAAAAGGGTGTCGAGGGTTCGTGTGGATGTGCGATGCGATACTAGACTAACAGCTTACAAACGTCTATTATACAAATAGCTGTTAGTGGCCTAGCTAGCTGAATTTCCCTTTGTTGTTGTCCCTTTCTCCTACAAAAAAAAAAAAAAAAAAAAAAAAAAAAAAAAAAAAAAACCCCCGGATAAACAAAAAAAACCAAGGGAATCGGGGGCCCCACGACAAAACAAAAA